>CAUYQG010276954.1:0-18972 GCA_963574415.1 Tarsius wallacei | reverse complement strand
CCGGCTAATTTTTTTTTTGATTTATTGTAGAGATGAGGTCTCGCTTGCCCAGGCGGGTCTCGAACCCGCGGGCTCAGGCAATCCACTCACCTCAGCCTCCCAAAGGCGCGGGATTACAGGCTGAGCCACCGAGCCCGGCTTCTGACTTTTATTTATAGAGAAGTTTACAGTGTAAACTATAAACTGCTGACAATTCTGTTATTTAAAGGATACAATTAAGCCCATATTGAAACAATATGCACAAATCAATTTACATGTAAGCAAACTAGTTGCAATGTACCATGATTTCCACTAACCCTTGTCTTGCTTCCTTTTCCCTAGTTATATTAACCTTGTCTTACAGCTTTGATTAGTGAAGTCGTATTTTGCAGTGTTAGTTACCAATCGTCGACTATCCACAATATTTAAATCCCAGGGTTTAGTTTACAAAATTTAAACACATTTGGGAGAGTGGATATACCGCAAATTGAGATTTTTTTTGCCAATGGTCACTGGTCTCAAATGGACTGTAGGTCGTTTTGCTTCAAGGGATTCCTAGGTTATGAAGATATTAGTAGACTCTTCATTAACAGTACATTTAAATCTGAGTTAGAATAACAGTTTGAAGTCTAAAATGGGAAATAAAACCATCAGTGGAGACAGCAGAAAGGTTGTTAAATCTGGAGGTCTATATCTAAAACGGTTTTGTCTCTAGATAGATATTACTTTTCTAGGATGAATAACTCACAAGGACTTAAAATTGTATTTGTTTTGAAATCTAAAAAATATTTCTGAAAGTGCATTTGAATTGTTGTATTGTACTATCATTCAATTTTCTTATAAATATTTATTATCAGTATTATATGACAATACAAAGATTTTCTCTCTTTCCCCTCAGAATCCAATTCAAAACTCCAAGACTACTCTACTGAAGTATTTTTCTTTTTAAAAAAGTTTATTTTCGATTGAAGGTGTGCATGTTCAGGTTAGTTACATGGGTATATAGTGTGATGGCGAGATTCGGGCTTCTATTGAGCCTGTCACACAGGTGGTGAGCATGATACCCAAAGGGTGATTTTGGGACCCTTAACTCCCTCGTACTCTCCCCTCTTTAGAAGTCCCCAGTGTCTGTTGCTCCCATTATTATACTCGTGACTTACAGGTGAGAACGTGTGGTATTCAGTTTTCTGTTTCTGTGACAATTCACTTAGAATAATGGCTCCTAACTGCATCCATGTTGCTGCAAAGGACATAATTTTGTTTTTTTGTTATAACTGCATAGTATTTCATGATGTATATGTACCACATTTTCCTTATCCAGTCTACCACTGATGTTCACCTAGTTTGGTTCCATGTAGTTGCTATTGTGACTAGCGCTGTGATGTCTTTTTGGTAGAACTATCTATTCTCCTTTGGGTGTATATTCAATAATGGGATTGCTGAGTCACATGGTAAATCTATTTTTAGTTCTTTGAGAATCTTCAAACTGCTTTCCATGGGGTTGAACTAGCTTATATTCTCACCAGCAGTGTACAAATGTTACCTTTTGTCTACAGCCTTGACAACATCTGTTTTGTTTTGTTTTTACTTTTTAATAATAGCCATTCTGATTCGTGGGAGATGGTATCTCACTGTGGTTTTGATTTGCATTTCTCTGATCATTGGTGATATTATTGTCTTAAATTCTCTTTTTTTTCCTGATATAAGAATAATGACCTTTGCTCTTTGTTTTGTTTTTTTTTCATTTGCATGGAAGATCTGTCTCTATCCCTTTACCACAAGCATATGAATGTCACTAGAAGTGAGATGGATTTCCTGAAGACAGCAGCAGGATGGGTCATTTTTTGAAATCCAAATTTGCTACTCCGTGCCTTTTAAGTGGAGCACTTAAGTTGCTAACATTCAAGATAGTTATTGATATGTGATTGCTTGCTCCTGTCCTAATGTTGTTAAAAAGTTGCTTTGGGTTCTCAGCTTTGTGTGTGTGTGTGTGTGTGTGTGTGTGTGTGTGTGTGTGTGTGTGTGTGTGCTTGTATGTGTTTTGACGTATATGGTTTGTAAACTATGTGCTTACATGTGCTTTTGTGTTAGATGGTATTGTTCTTTCATTTCTATGTTTAGAACTCCCTTAAGTATCTCTTGTAGGGCTGGACTGGAGGTGACAATTCCCTTAGTGCTTGCTTGTTGGGAAGGGACTTTTATTTCACCTTAATTTATGAAGCTTAGTTTGGCAGAGTAAGAAATTCTTGACTGGCATTGCTTTTCTTTATGCTTACTAAAAATGGGCTCCTAATCTCTTCTGGCTTGTAAGGTTTCTGCTTAGAGGTCTGCCACTATGCTGATGGGTCTCCCTTGGTAAGTGATCGGTTCCTTCTCTTTAGCTTCCTTTAAGATTTTTTTCTTTTATGCTGACCTTGGAAAGTCTGATGACTATGTGCCTTGGGAATGGTCAGCTCATATAGCACCTCACAGCAATTCTCTGAATGTCTTGTATCTGCATGGCAACCTCTCTAGCAAAAAAGGGGACGTTTTCATGGATTGTGTCTTGAAAAGTTTGTTCCATGTTGTTCTCATTTTCCCATTCTTTCTTTCTGAATGACGATCAAACATAGATTTGATCTCTTTATGTCATCCCGTACCTCTCAAAGGCTTTGATCATTTTTTAAAATTCTTTTTCAAAAATCTTATCTGGCTGGGTTAATTCAAAGAATCATTCTTCAAGCTCTGAAATTCTTCTGTTGTGTCAAGTCCACTGTTAAGGCTTGCGACTCTGTTCTGAAATTTCTGAAGCAACTTTAGTTCTAGAAGTTCAGTTTGGTTGCTTCTTAGAATGACCATGTCAGCTTTCAATTCTTGGACAGTTTTTTGTGACCAGTTTGATTTGGGAATATACTTTCTCTTGTATCCTGTTGAATTTCTTTGCTATCCATATTCTAAATTCTATATCTGTCATTTTGAACAATTCATTCTGGTTTGGATCCATTGCTTGAGAGCTGAAAGGTTCCTTTGTAGGTGTTGAAACACCCTGACTTTTGGCATTTCTGGTATTCTTGCACAGATTCCTTCTCATCTGTGGGAGCAGACTCTTTTCTTTTATATATATATATATAATATTTTGAATACATATACTACATATATATATTTGGTATCATTGGGATAAGACCTTTAAAGATTTCTTTGTTTTTCTTTATGCATGAATCTGTGATGTATGCTGTATATGGTTCATTGGCTTCATTTAGTGCCCTGGCTCCTTGTTCTCTCCCTAGCCCACAGATATCAGAGGCAGAGGCAGAAATGGCAGCAATTTGACCAGAGGGTGTTAACAGTGACCTCCAAAGGTTGAGTTTTCAGGGGAGTGCTGAGCAGCAGCTGTAGTGTTCAGGTGAGGCAGGGAAGCTCTGCGGCATCAGGAGACCCTACCTGACAAGAGGCCCTGCCTGATAGGGATGTTCTCCCTTTCTGTTCCCTCTCTGGCCCACATGTGGGAGGGGCAGAGGCAGTGGTGAAGGCAGAGGCAGTAGTGGTTGGCAGCTGGAAAGAGCCCAGCAGCATGCCACTAAAGTATTCAGGTAGGATGGGGCTGCTTCTCTCTGCCTGAATGGAAGCCACAGGGACAAGAGTCTGTGGCATTGGTCCTATGGATACATGGACCCACCCTGTCTCTCCACTTCCTCCCTAGGCTGCAGATGGCAGGGTCCTTGCCTGGATGGGAATTGTGGAGGTGCCCGGCCCACCCGATCCTTCTGTGGCAGTGGTGACAGGGCCTAACCACTCCCTCTGCAAGTTGGCAGCCTTCTGGGGTCAAGCCACAGCAGCAACCTTCAGTTGGGCTTGGGCTGGATGTAGTGGGAGGCCTGATTCTAGAGAGATAATGCCATTGGTGGAGAGTAGCAAATGGAGGAGGGTTGCCCATGTTGCACAGTCAGTGGCTACAGTTTCTGCCCTGGGAGGGAGGTCCTTCTTTGGTGAGGTGTTGGCAGCTGGCACTGAACTGCTCAGGGAGCAAGAGCACACTGAGTCCCCTGTGGACATGAGTAGTGCCTCTGTTTAGATCCCAGGCAGCTTCTTATATTCAGTTGGGATATGGCAGGGTGGTAAGGGGAGCTCTCCTATAACTAGGGTTGCAGTGGTCTGTGGAAGATGCATGGATTCTCTCAGACGTTACCCCATTCCCTTCATGGAGAATCCTCTCCTGATTCCGTGCTCTCCTTTGCTCTCACTGGTCCCAGATGCTATTCTGATGAACCTCAGTGTGGCCTTCCAGATGGTCTCCTGAAGAGCTAATTCACTTGCTCTTTTAGACCCTCTCCGTGAGAAAGGTATTCACTAGCTGCCTCCAGTCAGCCATCTTGGATCCCACCCTCTCGGTCTACTTTAAAAGAAAATACACAAGAGTTTTTTCATGAAGGGGGAAACAACATGTTCCATCACATTAACTCTTTCTCATTAATGCTTTCCTTAATCTTTAGTAACGCCAGTTCACCAAAAATCAATCATAGATCTTCCCAACAATTCCTATACTTGCACTCCTGAGAGTTCTTAGAGAAAATCTTACAACACACAAGTATTTGCCTCAGGATCATCAACTGGATCACAACTCTCCCACAGCAGTGATCTCAAACTTTCACCATACTTATTAAGTCTTCAACCCACAACCCTAACTCTCAGCGGATATCTTTTCCTTCTACTTCACAGAGAAAATGTAAGCTATCCTCTGAGTATATATTTTTTTACCCAAACGTTTCTATCAATATTTTTTCAACGGCTTTTTTTATGGAAAATGTAAACATACACAAAACTAGAGAGGCTGGGATAATAAACTGTCATGTACATATCATCCAGCTTCAGTAATTATCTACTTATGTCCAATATTATTTCATTAACTATAACTTTTTAAAACTGCATTTCTAATCATTCTTTCTTACTTTCCTCACATCACTTGTCTTAGTCCATTTTGTACTGCTATACAAAATACTTGAGAGTGCATAATTTATAAAGAAAAAAGGTTTATTTAGTTCATGGTCCTACAGGCTGAGAAATTCAAGGACACGGCCTGGCTTCTGGTGAGGGCTTTTGTGCTGCATCACAGCATGATGGAGAAGATCAAAGGGGAATCAGATATGTGTGAAGAGGGCCAAACAGGAAGAAAAATTATTTTGCTTTATAATAACTTGCTTTCTTGGGAACTAATCCCTTCTTGTGAGAACCTAATCCAGTTTCACAAAAGTGAGAACTCACTACTAGGAGAACAGAATCAAGCTATTCACATAAGCTCTCCCATGACCCCAATACCTCCTATTAGACTCCACCTTCCAACATCACCACATTGGGCATCAAATTTCAACAGACGTTTAGTTGGAGGCAACAGATCACATCCAAACCACAGCATTACTCTAAAAGAAGTTTCCTTTTTATCTGTTATTCTCTGCATCAAGAGGTAGATTCTATCTCTTCTAGCCTTTTCAAACCTTTGCTCTATTCAAAACACTCCCTGTATGTTAACTGATTTCCATTCAGTATTTAAACATGATTAATTTATTTTCATATAATGAATGTTGCATACACACACACACACCACACACACACACACACACACACACACACACACACACACACACACTTGACACTATATATCCTTTTAGCTAACATCCCATTATTCACCTTCCATTTTTATTCAAGAATCTAGAAAAGGTATTCCACACTCACTGTTTCTATTGTCTTACTCTCTCCTGCACCTTAATTCAAGCAAAAGGGTTCCTGGCCACACCAATCTGCTGAAATTGCTCTCATTGAGTTCAGTGATGCTGATTCTTTTTGTCAAGTTTTCTCAACCTGTTTCCTATGTTACTTGTGAGGCATTTGATGGTGCTGATCCCTCTCTGTGATTAGCATTTTGGTAAGTTTTCTCAACCTGTTTCCTATGTTACTTGTGAAGCATTTGATGTTGCTGATCCCTCTCTGTGATTAGCAAAACTTCTTTAAACTCTTTCTTCTCCTTGATCCCACAAAAAACACTCTCCAGTATTTCCTCCTACATCTCTGGCCTCTCTTTCTCAATCTCCTTCTCTGGCTCTTTGTTTCTTTCATGTGGGTGTTCCCAGGGATCTGTCCTTGGTTCTCTTCACTTCTCATTTACACTATTTTGGAGCAATCTAACCCACTGCCTATGTCATAGCCATCTGTATAGTTTTTCTCAAACATTTGGAATCTAACGGGATAATGACACACTGCAACAAACACTTTTTAAATTGCAAGATTCATTTCTATTTGTAAAATTTAAAAATGCAAAATTATTACTAATGAAATAGTGACAATAGATTCATAACAGAGAAAGTTATGACATCATCTGTAACCTTTATCTGGCTCAATGCTGAACAGCTTGAGTTTTAGGTAAAAATTCCATATTTATCTGCTCCTTTTTCTTCCTCTTTACTTATACTAATTCAGAAGGTTCTAACTCACTATTTTGAGAGGTAGGAATGGTATCAAGCACTTGCTACATTTATCAGATAAGTTTTGGATATTGGATTAAGCATAGACCAGAAATTATGAAGAGAATTTTAACAAAAGTGAATGTTTTGTCACATGCTAAGCTGAATAGCACATTGTAGAAAAAAATAGAGGGATAAATGTTTTAATTTGAAAAATAGCATCAAATAGATTGTTGGTTTATTCTTTGGTCATAGTCTTTTCTGAAAATATTTCCTCATATTCTGATATAGTACTTGAAGGTGATTTAAAAATATGTTCCATGATACAACAATGATTTTTTTTTAACAAGCAAAGAAAATCATCCAGTGTTGGAAAAGAATCAACTCTGGGTATTAAGAATTCTGCATCACAATTTAGTCCTCATAAGACATCTTATCTTATTCTCCATGGAAACCTATGACCTTTAGTCATAAAGTGACATGA
Source organism: Tarsius wallacei (assembly GCA_963574415.1). NCBI lineage: Eukaryota > Metazoa > Chordata > Mammalia > Primates > Tarsiidae > Tarsius > Tarsius wallacei. The sequence goes on along the minus strand of CAUYQG010276954.1, from coordinate 12,078 downwards.
TGTGATTTTTGAGTTTATTTCTAAGTAACTCACCTTGAGCAAGCCACTTAGAATCAGAGAAACTGTCTTTATTTGCATTATTTGTGGTGGAGAGATATTGTTATCTCAATCATAAATTCCAATTCTCATGTGATCAACTTTCCCTGACAGCCAGCTTACTTAAATATGAAAAAGCATGCTTGAAATGATACATATCTAGTGACCACAATCTGGTCAGCTTCATAATCTTCACTGAGAATGAAGTATTATCATTCCTAACTTATAGATGATAAAATTGAGGCTTATAAGAACCTTAGAAAATGCAGGAGACATCCTTATGGAAATTGAAACTGGGAACCAATTCCTGATCAAAACCCCCGGTGCCCATGCAATAAGAGATAAGATAGACAAGTGGGACCTCATCAAACTGACAAACTTCTGAAAAGCCAAAGAAACCATCAAGAGATCAAGGAGACAGCTCACAGACTGGGCAAAAATATTTGCCAACTCTATGTCTGACAAAGGCCTAACATCTAGGATCTACAAGGAACTCAAATGTGCTGAAAAGAAAAAAAAAAACAGTCCCATTACAAAGTGGGCAAAAGATATGAATAGACACTTCTCAAAAGAAGACATATGAACAGCCAACAGATACATGAAAAAATGCTCAACTACACTAGTCATCCAAGAAATGCAAATCAAAACCACACTGAGATACCACCTAACTCCAGTCAGTATGGCCATCATCAATAACTCAAAAAACAACAGATGCTGGAGAGGATGCAGTGAAAAGGGAACACTTCAACACTGTTGGTAGGAGTGTGAACTAATACAACCTCTGTGGAAAACAGTGTGGCAATTCCTAAAAGATCTAAAACTCGACCTTCCATATGCTCCTGCAATCTCCCTACTGGGAATATACCCGGAGGAACTCAAATCACTCTATGGAAAAGATACCTGCATACACATGTTTATTGCAGCATTATTCACAATAGCAAAAACACGGAACCAAAAAAAGACTGGATTAAAAAAATGTGGTATATATACACGATGGAATGTTATGCAGCCATAAAGGACGAAATTAAGAACTTCACAGTGAGTTGGATGGACTTAGAGTCTATAATACTGAGTGATCTATCACAGAAACAAAGAACTGAGAATCACATGTTCTCACTCATAAGCGGACCTTGAACAGTTATCATAATACTATAAGAAAAGGATTGGCAGTAGTGGGAAACTGCTGGGGGTGGGGCGGGATTGGCAGTAGTGGGAATCTGCTGGAGTGGGGAGAGTCACACTTCATCAACAAGGGTACCTGCCTAATGAAAATTTGTATACCTAACCATGAATTTTACCCCACATCTTTAAAAAAAAAAACCAGAGACTTAAAGAGGTTAAGTGATTTTGCTATCATACACGTAGTAGCAAATTGGAACTTGACCCTCATCATTCTGACTCTAAGTGCTGCCCTTCATCTGTGTCCTATGCTATACCCCATGACAGCCTCACTGCATGTAACCTGAGCTACTTTCTAAAACTCAAATCCGACTGTTCCATCCTGCCTAATATCACTCCATAGCACTAAGGAAAAGCATGCAAAGTGCCTCTAAGTCTGGATCCTACTTCTTTCTCCGTTCGAATTACTATGGTCAAATAACATATTGCTCTAAAACTTGTGGCATAAAACAAACATGTATTATACTTATGGGTTCTTTGGGTTGGTAATTCAGACAGGATACAGAGAAGAAGGCTTGTCTCTGTTCCACTTAACATCAGCTAAGGCAGCTTGAAGGTTGGGGGCTGAAACCAGGTAAGGTTTGTTCACTCACACATCTGGTGGTTGATGCTGGGAAGACTCCAGTGGCTGAAGCTGAAATAGCCGAGGCTCCTCAAATTTCTCTCTCTCTCTCTCCCCTCTCTGCCGCCCCTCTCTTTCTCAATGTGGTCTCTCAAGTATGGCAGCACCAGAACTTCCAAAGTGTGTAAAGATAGACAGCCAGGCAGAAACTTTGGTAACTTAACCTCGAAATAACATAGAGTCAGCTCTGCTGCATACCTTTCATTAGAAGTGAATCACTAGGGCTGCCCCAATATTCAAGAGGATTTTGTGGATACTATAATCCTGTGTGAGAGACAGATGCTAATCAAATAGTCTGACAAATACGTAATAACAGGGAGTTGTGATAGCATAGGTCAAGATGCCTGAACTGGTATGAGGGATCCATGGTCCCTCACACCCATCAGTCTGTCTCTTCTATTGGCATCTAAAATAGCTGTATGTGTATGTAGCATGACTCTACAGATTATTTACTCTAGCTATGCATATTTGAGGACAAAGACTGTGTCTCATTCATCTTGATATCCCTTATATCTAGCATAGTGCTTGACATGAGATCACACTCAATATTTGTTAAACATGAAGAAGAAAGTGTTTGGAGAAACAAGAGTGGCATTTGAAAGAACTGTCTTTCCTTTTAAGTATGAGGGAAAATCCCCCATCTTTCCCATTTCTATGACAAGCTCTTAGAAAGAGTGCTAAGTCTACTTGGAATGGTTTTCTGGAATACCCAAGGGAGGAGTGTTTGCTCTCTTCCTTGTTAAACTGGCCTTAACTAAACAGGCCAATTTTTCCATTCATGTTCTTGATCTTTCCTTTCTCTGTCCCAATGCAATTGTAAAGCATGGCCCCAATGTTCTCTGACACTCCTGCAATTAAAAGGTGAAACCTATGTCCCTTATCCTTGAATCTGGGTTCTTGACTTCTTGGCTAGTTGAATATGACAGAAGTAATGTTGTGTTAGTTTCTTAAGAAATTGGAAGCTGTCACTTCTTGTCCCTTGAGATGATCACTCTCATAATCCAGCTACCATACTGTGAGAAATCCCAAGCCACCCCATGCTGGAGACACCAACATGGAGAGGAACCAACAGTCAGTACAAACTTGCCAACCATATGAGTGAACCATCTTGGAAGTAGATTACTGGCCCAGGTTAAGCCACCCCAGATGGCACCATATGGAGCAAAGACAAACTATCCCTACTAAGCCCTGCCTGCATTTCATATTCATAAATAAAAGAAGTTATTGTTGCCTTTTAAGCCATCAAGTCTCTTAGTGGTTTAGTATGCAGCAAGAGATAACCAGAAAATCTCCTTCTTTGAACCCTCCTCTCCCTCCCTGTTAGTTTCACTTGCTTTTTTCCAAATCTGTCACATAATCAACACATACTTTTGATTTCTTAGGAAAGGATTTGCTCAATATTGTTATTCTTTTTATTAGATGATGAGCAACAAAGACCCTATGTTGTTAATTTCTGTGTGGCCTGAGTAGAAGTGCAATAAATTTTATTTAATTGGATTGGATTGATTTCAGTTATTTTAACCAGTTTTCTATTTTTTTTTTTAATAAAAGGTGTTCCGGTCACTCCCCAGGCCTACTGAATCAGGTGTTCTAGAGTGGGAACCAAGAAGCTACATTTTTAATAAGCTTCCCAGGCACTTTTTACACATATCAAACTTTGAAAACCTTGCTGTAGTGGTTGTTTAAAATTCTTTTGGAATAGGGATTATTGTGAAATTTAAATTTAAAAAGATTTTAAATGTTGTAAAGCATTTAGTACGGAGCTTGGCATATTATAAGAGGTTAGTAAATGTCAGCTCTTACTATTATCACCAACATAATCAATGTTATTTTGAAAGATTATCTTTGAGTTTGGGAGATATTAGACTGTGTCTTTGTGGGCAAGCAAGGGTTGTTGGTGTGCTGGTTTACTTATTGAATCAGTTCTGCATTTGTTGCCTACAGTTCAGAATGCTCTTGGCTCCAGGCATCAGATGAAGGATTGCAGTTATCTACAGGAAACCAAACTATGTTTAGGCAAAACATTCTTCAGTGCCTACCGACCTAGCTCAGGTACACACATGTGGCAAGAAACAGGACATAAAGGTTCATCTGGCACATGCTCTGGCAAATGAAGTAAATCATTGGAACTGGGCCTTTTCAGAACACTCTTGACAGGGGATCCTCATATATTTGGAAGAAGATGCCTGCAAGGAAATCCTAGTAAACACTTGGCCAAATTTCCCTGGTTTCTCCTGGGAATATGAGGGACTTGACATCCACTTCAATATGTAAGCAGATGTACTGGCTTATGGGCTGAAAGCCTGAGAAGAGATTTGGACAGGCTGACTGAAAATCAGCAACCATTTTCAAGAAAATTCAACAAACTCTACACTTGATTTTTCTTTGGAAAAATGATTTATGGGCATCTGTTTAAGTGGAAAACATTCAGTCTAGATTATTAAATCTCACTTAGGCCAAATGCTTAGAGAATGGGATACTTTGACATTCCAATTTCTTAATTAACTTAGGGTTAACAACATCCCATTTTCTTTCAACTCTTGTTATTAAAAACTATTATAACAACTCTTTACAGTGTTCTATTTTAGTAAGACCAGTGTAGTGAACAGTCTGAATCTGTGTGAATTACTTACTCTCTTTGTGCCTCAGTTTTCTCTTCTTTTTTTGTAGAACAGGGTCTTGCTACGTTGCTCAGGCTGTTCTCAGACTCCTGGGCCCCAGTGATCCTCCTGCCTCAGCCTCCCAAAGTCCTGGATGAGCCATCACACCTGGCCCTCATCTATTTAGAAAAAAAAGAATAATAATAGTAACTCAAAAGATTGCTGAAGATTAAATGAGTTAATATATGAAAGTGCATAGAATACTTTTTGGTGCATAGTAAGTACTATATAAGTGTTTGCTGTTTTACTATCATTTTCAATGTCAATTATTATAATTTATAGATAAATAAAATCACAAGGCAACTTTTCTTTTGGTACAGACCTATAGCTAACGATGTAACTAGAAGAAGCATGGAAATTAGACTGAGGCCAAGCAAACCTGACGATACCCTAAGGGTGAGATCTTAGGATCTTTTCTTTTCACCTCTCAATCTTCAGATTCTTGCATTGTGCCTGACATGGCACATGATTGTGTGCTCAATAAACTGTGAATAAATGATGGTTCCTAAAAAAGGAATACTTGATTATTAAGTTTTTTCTTGTCTTATGAACTGCTTAGAGTTTGAGTGCAGCAAGAATCTCCTTAATTGGTTATGGTTTATTAGGTTCTGTGTCATTGAGTGTGACTATTTTCTTTTTTTTTTTAATGTAGCAACAACACTTTTTTGCCTCCCTCCAGCTTTATTAAAGTATACCTGACAAATGTAAATTGTATATACTTATGCTATACAATGTGATGTTTTGATATACATACATTGTGAAATTATTAAATCAAGCTAATTAACACATCTATCACTTCACATTCTCTTCATTTTTCATTTGTTATCTCTTGTTGAGGACCTTGATGGAGAAAAAGTGGAAATGGAACCAGAAACCAAGAAAGAAGGTGAAACAGCTCACAGCAAACTTTGTAGACTGAAGATTTTTTATTTATCCTTGAGTGTATTTAAATGATAAAAAGAAAATGTCTCTACTAACCGGGATGTGGCTACAGGGTCTAAATCTACAAAAGACAATAACCCCCTTTCTCCTCTACTTTCTGGGAAAGAATGTAGGCATGTAATTGCAACACTCAAATATCATCCAGCTCAATATTTTGCTGTGCTGGAGAGCCTAGGCTCAGTGCTCGGTACAGTCTCATTAAACTAAATATCAAATTTGATCACAAGATAGGATTGTTGAATGTTGACAGTCCATGTGACTTTATTACCTAATCAGCTACATATGGACATTTTCTATAAGCTCATTTTTGTTAAAAGTCAGTTTATATCAAATTAAAAGATTTCATGGACATGAATAGCAATGAGTAATAAATCCTTAGAGCCTTTGACAGGAGTAGGAGTTTCTAGCCTGTTCATCTGCCATGCTCCAGATCAGGAATATACTCATTCTTTGTTTTCCTTGGTGCATCACTTCAGGAGATGCTTTTGCAGTGTTTATTTAGAAAGCCCCAAGCTGGATTCAAACTAAGAAGAAAATCACTTCTGCATCCTAACTCATACTGGAGCTGCCTTCCTCCTCCTTCCGCCTTTAGTCCCACCTTGATCCATATGTACAGATCTTTGCTGAATGCCTTGAGATGTGGGCAGGAGAAGGGGAGACTGTTGGTAAAAATAAAGGACTCTACCAACAGTTCTTTTCAAAGCAGATGGCCTGCAAAGAGCTGTACATAGACTTGCATGTTCAAAAAACGATTCTATAAATTGCCTTTTGAAGCTTAGATATTTAAACCAAAATAATAAACCAAAAATTAAAACAGGAAAAAATATATTTTCTAGCCTCCTGATTCAAGAAACCATGAGACATGAAGTATGGTTTACTCTAATGGAGTGAGTTACCAACACAATGAACAAACTGTATTCATCAGTTGGCTTTTGCAGGATAAAAAAACACCCCAAAGCTTAGTGCCTTAACCAATAATTTTACTCTTGATTCTATGGGTTGACAAAACAGTTATACTGCTCTGGGCAGGCTTTGCTGACAGGTTGGCTGAAGGCTGGATGATCTAGGACAGCCTCACTCACATAGTTGTTATTTGGCAATGATGGTAACTGAGCCATTGTCTCATCATTCAGCAGGTTGGTCCCAAGGGTCTAAGAGTGTGAGTGCAGAAGCTGCAAGGCTTCTTAAGGCTTAAGCTGACAATTATATAATATTACTTCCATTGTATTCTATGGTAAAAACAAGTTGCAATATTCGAAGGGTGGATAAGTAGATTCTACTTTTTGAAGGTAAGAGGTACAGACGATTGTGGCTATTTTTGCAATCTCTCAGTTGAGCTGTACACGCAACACATGGCACTCTAATCACAGTTGCACAAAAACAACCCACTGATGGAGACAGAGGTGTGATGGTGGCATTGGACTCCAAAGACCAGGGTCCTAGGGAAGGTCCTGCCATGAATTACTTCCTGACCTTAAATAAATCCAGTCTATCTCCCTGGGCCTCAATTTAATCATCTTTAAAACAAGGGGTTAGATAAGATGATTTTAAAAATCTTCTTCCAGATTTCTAAGATATCGAAGAATTTAATACACTCTCAGTTTTCAAAGACAAGCTTTCCTAGAGCTAAGGATCTCAAGGAGATGGTATAAAATTCTAAACTTTTTTTTCCCATATGCTATGATTACAATCATGTACAAAGTACACTTATGAAAGAAAATATTTTAAAAATTAGTAGCAGGTTGGTAGAATTGGGAACTTTAAATATTATGTTAACAAATTTAAAAATTTTTGTTTCTATCTTGACTCTTCAATAAAATGGAATAAATACTTTCCAAATACTCTTTCTGAGAAGAAAATTGTTGCCAGATCAACAGGACCACAATTCTCACAGCTCCCAGAAGCAGTGGGGAATTAATTTCTTGTTTTGTCTTTTCCGTTCTCCAGTATGCAGTAGAGAGAATGGTGAGGGAGAGCCTCACCCCCATGCCCTTCTATCTGTCACATGCCCTGCCCAAACTCCCCACCAAGACTATCATGTTTCTTGCTCAGATATGTGCACTTACGAGGGAGGGACCAAAAAACCCCAGACTTTATTTATAAAAATTGTGCATTTATTCTTACATATTTAAACTTGTTACCTTCAAAGTACTCTCCATTCAGTGCAATACACCTATCGAGACATTTTTTCCATTACTCAAAACAGTTTTTGAACTCATCAATTTTGATGCCTTTTAGTGCTTCTGTCATTTTTTGTTTCACCTCTTCCACATTGGCAAAACTTATCCCTCTGAGGACTTTTTTCATCTGGGGAAACAAAAACAATGTTGCTCAGGGCACAGTTAGGTGAATAGGGAGGGTGGGGCACAGGGGTCATGCCGCTTTTTGATTAAAAACTGCTGAACATTCAGTGCAGTGTGGGCAGGTATGCTCGTAAATCACCCATCCTGAAATGGACAAATGCATTGAAAGAATCTCCCCTCAAGTTCACCAAAGCCAAATACAATCTCTCACAACAATGCTAGTTGGTACTCTGATGCCAGTGGGTTCCTAGAACACTTACATAGCAGGGGTAGCCTGTAAGGAGCTCATTCTCCGAGAGATAATGCCATTTTTGGGGGTCCCCTCTCAGAAACTTTGGATAGGATGTTATTTTCCCTCAAATTCATCAAAATTTTGGGGCAGATGCTCTAAGAAGTAAAGAAAAGAGGCAAAGGGAAAGATTTTGTTAAGGGTCATCCATTTTTACTTTTATACAGGCAGTAGTCATCAGTGGCCTTTTATCAACTTAATTCTCTTAGATCTTTTCAAGCTTATCTACTTGACCTCTTAGGTGAGTTTGGCCATTTTGACCACTCTCTTTTTTTAAAATTGTCCTTTCTCCTTTGGTTTCTGAAACACCACTCTGACTTCTTCCTCCCAGCCATCTCTTCCATGGCCATTCACTTGAACGTTGATGATGGCTAACCTTTGTCTCTGGTCTCTAATCATCTTATGGCTACCGAGTGAACTCACTCACTCATATTATTTCAGTGACTATGTTCTGTTGACTCCCAGTTATATATCATAGACTTTTATCCTGAATCCTGAGATTCAGCTGCATCCTGAGCAGCTTTACTGTGACATCCTATAGGTGCCTTAAGCTCAACATGTTCCCAAACTTCTGCATTCTCAGCTTAGTGAATTACTATTCACGTAATCACCCAATCTAGAAAACTGGGAAGCTACTTTCTCTTCCTTACTCTCCATTCAGAAAGCCAGGCCAATTTTCTTTCAGAACTTGCCAATTTCCTGCTTTACTCAAAAGGACGAATCCCCTAGGCACTGCATTCTCTAGACTCTGTATGAGCCAGGTTGGAGCTGGGTTCATCCAACAAGGACCCTGCTTTTAGAGACTATCAAGACACAAGCATGTGGACTTTTCCTTACCAAGGATGTTCTGCCCCTGCTGCTGCTGAGTGCCTAGCCCTCCAAACCAGAGGTCAGCCTTGAGCTCTTAACTTGGCACCATTCTCTTGGGGGACCAGCCAGACACTTGGTAACAAGTTGATTACATTAGACTCTTTTTTATCATGAGGAGCCGCATTTTGTTTTTTCTACTATGGGTATGGGTATGAATATGCCTTCTCAAAACCACCATCTGTGGGCTTATGGAATGCCTGATTCACCACTATGCTATCATACATAATGACGCTCCTGCCCAGGAGACACAGTTCATTACAGGTTAAGTACAGTACTACATCATGCCATTAAAATTGACTGTTTTAGCATGCACCCTGCCACTCAGGAGCTGTTAGCCTGATAAAATTATGAAATGGCTTAATGAAGATTCAGTAATAAACGACCACGAATGGCCAAAACAATCCTCAGCAAAATAAATAAATAAATAAATAAATAAAAATAAATAAAGCGGGAGATATCACACTCCCAGACTTTAAACTCTATTATAAAGCTACAATAATTAAAACAGCCTGGTATTGGTACAAGAAGAGGCATATAGAACAATGGAGCAGGATAGAGATTCTGGAAGCAAAACCTCAATTTCTCAACCAACTCATCTTCAACAAAGTCTCCACTATCAACCACTGGGGAGAGGAGAACCTATTCAGTAAATGGTGCTGGGAAAACTGGTTGATCATGTGCAGAAGATTGAAACAAGACCCCTACCCATCCCCATACACAAAAATCAACTCTAAATGGGTCAGAGACCTAAACGTGAAACCTCAAACTATAAGAAGCTTAGAAAATACAGGAGACACTCTTATGGAAGTTGGAACTGGCAACCAATTCCTGATCAAAACCCAAAGTGCCCAGGCCATAAGACATAACATAGACAAGTGAGACCTCATCAAATTGACAAGCTTCTGCAAAGCCAAAGAAACCATCAAGAGAGCGGGGAGATAGCCCACAGATTGAAAAAAATATTTGCCAACTGTATATCTGACAAAGGCCTAACATCTAAGATCTACAAGGAACTCAAACATGCTGAAAAGAAAAAAACAAACAGCCCCATTACAAAGTGGGCAGAAGATATGAATAGACACTTCTCAAAAGAAGACATACGAGTAGCCAACAGATACATGAAACAATGCTCAGTATTGCTAATCATCAAATAAATGCAAATTAAAACCACACTGAGATACCACCTAACTCCAGTCAGTATGGCCATCATCAATAACTCAAAAAACAACAAATGCTGGAAAGGATGCGGGGAAAAGGGAACTTTTTGGAAGGCTGAGGCGGAAGGATCGCCGGAGCCCAGCAGGGTAGAGGCTGTGGTGGCCATGAGCGTGCCACTGCACTCCAGCCTGGGCAACAGGGTGAGACTCCAACTCAAAAAAAAAATTTTTTTAGTTTTGAAGATGTTGGCTACAATTCAGGGTTAGGTATACATATGTTCATTATGCAGGTACCCTTGTTGATGAAGTGTGTCTTCCCCCCAGCAGTTTTCCACTACAATGCAGTGATTTATTCAGATTTCCTCAGTTTTACTTGTACCCATTTATGTGTGTATGTGTATGTGTTTGTTTCTATGTATTATGTCCTACAATTATGTCATCTATGGTGTTTCATGTATCTACCACCACAGTCAAGATGCAGAAAAGTTTCCAACACTACAAGGATCTCTCACATTGTCCTTTTATAGCCACACCCACTCTCACTGTCTCCCCAGTGTCTCTAATCTCTACCTGTTCTTCATTTCTAAAATGTCATTTCAAAGGGACTCACATGTGGACTCATACAGTATGTAAGCTTTTGGGATTGACTTTTCACTCACCATAATTTCCTAGAGATTCATTAATGTAGTTGTATATATCAATAATTCTTTCCTTTAACATTTTTTTTATTTTATTATAGGAATGTGGGGTACAAGTGAGGATTAGCTACATAAGTAGGCTGCATGCATGTGAAGGTTGGGCTTCTAATGGCCCTCACTCCTCCTGGTAATGAACCAAGTACCCTTTATGCTGTCACGTGTCCCCCCGCTCTCCTCCCTACCTTCCTCCCTTAGCAGTGCCCAGTGACTGCCGATCCCTCCCTTGTGCTAATGTGATTAAGGCTCAAGCCCCACATATGAGTGAGAACATGTGGTATTCAGTTGTTTGTTTCTGTGATAGTTCACTTAGTATGATGCTCTCCAACTGCATCCAGTTTGCTATGAAGTCCATGATTTTGTTCTTCTTTATGGCTGCATAATACTCCAGCATGTATATGTACCACATTTTCTTTATCCAGTCCACTTTCATGGGCAGTAGGTTGGTTTCATTATTTTGCTATTGTAATTAGTGCAGCAATAAACATGTGTGCAGGTGTCCTTTTGGTAGAACGATTTATGTTCCTCTGGGTATATTCCCAGGAGAATGATGGCTAGATTGTATGGAAAGTCAATTTTCAGTTTTCTTAGGAATCACACTGCTTTCCATAGAGGTTGAACTAGCTCGTACTTCATCTGTTATTTTCTGACTTATTAGTGATAGCTGTCCTTGCTTGCATTAGGTGGTATCTCATTGTAGTTTTGACCTGCATTTCTCTGATGATTAGAGAAGCTGAGCATTTTTTCATGTGTCTGCTGGCTGCTTCTATGGCATCTTTTGAGGAATGTCTGTTCATGTTCTTTGCCCACTTTTTTTGTTTGTTTTGTTTAACTTCATTTGAGTTCCTTGTAGATCCCAGATGTTAGGCCTTTGTCAGATGCATAACAAACATATATTTGTGCTATTCCATAGGTAATTCTTTCCTTTTTATAGTTGAATAGTAGCCCATGATATGAATACACCACAGTTTGTTTAATCATTCACCAGTTAAAGGATATATGGGCAGATGCCAGTTTTTGGCTGTTATAATAAAACGTCTATAAATATTTTTGTGCAGGTTATTGTATGAATATGTTGCCATTTCTTTGGGATAAATGCCCAAGAGTGCAATTGTTAGGTAATATAGTAACTGCATATATAGTGGTTTTTTTAAAAATAGAAACTGCCTAGCTATTTTCAAAAGGACTATACAATTTTTCCTTTCCACCAATAACGTATGAGTGAACCAGTTTTCCACATTCTTTTTTTTTTTTTTTTTTGAGTTGGAGTCTCACTCTGTCGCCCAGACTGGAGTGCGGTGGCCACTCCAGGCCACCGCAGCCTA
>CAUYQG010276948.1:0-13355 GCA_963574415.1 Tarsius wallacei | reverse complement strand
AGCCTGTAATCCCGCGCTTTGGGAGGCTGAGGTGAGTGGACTGCCTGAGCCCGCGGGTTCGAGACCCACCTGGGCAACTTGGCGAGACCTCATCTCTACAATTAATCAAAACTTAGCTGGGTGTGGTAGCACGCGCCTGTAGTTCCAGCTACTTGGAAGGCTGAGGCGGAAGGATCGCCGGAGCCCAGCAGGTAAAGGCTGGGCAACAGAGTGAGACTCCAACTAAAAAAAAAACAAAAAAAACCCCCAAAAACAAAACAAAATAAAATGCCAGGACCAGAGCAGCATCACTGAGGGAAAGAGGCAAGTCTACAGAGCTCAGTTCTGCCATCCTCCCACCCAACTGTCGGCTCTCATGGCTGAGCTTGTTGCTCTTATTGTCCTCACATAGCTACTTACACACATGCACACACACACACATACACACAGAGGATGAGGGGAAAGAAATAAGTTACAGCTTCTTCGGGGACTGGAATGTGGAGTGGAGGTGCATGTTGACAGCCATCCCTTTTCGAGACTGGGTTTATATGTGCTTCCAAGTAGAAAAGAGGCCACAAAGACCCTATTCCTGGGACAGAAGGGGGCTTTGTTGATCCAGAGTTCTGGTCTAGCTCATGTGTGTCTAGCCTGCACACTGGAATCATCTAGAGAATATTTAAAGCTCAAGAGAAAATGAGATTCTGATGCATGGGCATGGAGTGTGGTCGGGACATGGGGTTCTGGATGATTGGAATGTACAGCTAATCTGAACACTGCTTGTCTTCTCCGTGAGGCCTAATGAGAGAATCTGGTGGAATGCTTGACAAGCCCTTCCAACCCAGATGTTGCCCCTGCCTCACCGTGTGCAGCGGAGCTGGCAGGAATGGGATGATCACCTGCCCAACCTAGGGAAACCTGCTTCATTACCTGAACCCGCTCTCTCCACCCCAAAGGAGTTTCCTTCCAATCAAAGTGATGTGCTTCCTATGGCTTTCTATCCCCCATAGATATCTGCAAAAATCTTCCCTCCTTATGCAAACCACTGTCCTGAGTAGCTGGGTCTCTGGGGTGAAACTGCTTGGGTCAGACTCCCAGCTCTGTCCAGATGGTGTGACCTTGGCCAAGTCATTTAACCTTCCTGTGCCTAATTTTCCTAAGCTGGGGAGAGTAACAGTACCTGCCTTGCAAGGTTGTCATGAGGAATCAACACGAGCATCCTTGAAAAGGACTTAGAGAAGAGCTGGGTGTGAAGTGAATGGTCACTAGCACACGGGACAATGCCAGGAGCTCATGAGAGCAGGGAGTGTGCTTTGTTTATCTTTGTGTTTCCAGTTCAATGCTTGGCACAGAGTAAGTTGCTCAGTTAAACAACAACGACTGGTGAAGGAATGAATGTTCTCCAAATGCCTAAACCCATGTCACGTGCCCACACGTGACTTATTCCCTAGATAAAGCATCCTTGCGAGGCTGGTTCTGGAGATCCAGAACTCTGGGTGGCTCTCCAGCACTCTGGACAGAGACAGAGACAGATGGTCCTTGGGGGCAGGTGATAAACGGAGCACAGAAGCCTTCCGTTGTGTTTCAAATAGTTTCTCCCAGTGCTGTTGGCCTGTGTGCTGCCAGCAGAGTGTCAACAGCGTCCTGGAGAACTGGAGCTTCTGGTTCCTCAAGGCTTCACCACACAGTGGCTGGCACAGAGAATGCCATCTGGGCAGGCACCAAGTGTGTGGAAGGTCTTTTGTCCAGAGCTCCGGCTTGCTTGTTCTCTGCAGGCAGACACACGTGGGGCAGGGGATGCACACAAGAATCTCCGGCACCCTCGTGTCTGGGGCCACATCTAATTTGCACTAATTGCTGTTGACACCTGTTTGTTTACTTGCACCTTCTCCTTTGGAGTGGCTGCACAGCCAGCAAGCACTCCCTGCACTAATAATTGCTTCCTAGGTACTTGCTAGCATGACAGATGCCTGTGGGCACAACTCGGAGTTCTGCAGGCACTAGGCAAGGGCCTGTACAGCACAAGGCAGAGTCTGCTGCACAAACAGGAACAGGCGGCTACCGCCTTGTAGGGCAAGTCATCTTTCCCTGGGTCCCATGACACCAAGCACATGGGGAATCAGAGCAAGGCTCAGACTCTGGAAAACTGGCTATGTTCAGGAGGAAATCCAAACTCCATGTCCAGGGAGGGGATAACTCCATTTCTTCCTGTGGATCCCCAGACCCGGGCAGGAGAGAAGTGCCAGAGGGTTGACTTTGTCCTTCCAGACACGCAGCCCAGAGAGTCCCTGTCTAGTCAAATCCTAGACAGGCTTAAAGATACCAAGTGGCCATCTCAAATCCCTTTTATGGGTGTGTGAAGGAGAGAAGGAAAGAGGAAGAACTCCCTGCCACCCCAGTCCCTTGTAGTCGGCCTGCCATTGTACAATTACTGGCTCTAATCTTTTTTTTTTTTGAGTTGGAGTCTCACTCCATTGCCCAGATGGAGTACAGCGGCACGCTCATGGCCACTCCAGTGTCGACCTGCTGGGATCTGGCAATCCTTCCGCCTCAGCCTTCCAAGTAGCTGGAACTACAGGCATGTGCTATCACGCCCAGCTAGTTTTTTTTTTTTTTTTAATTTATTGTAGAGACGAGGTCTCACCAAGTTGCTCAGGCTGGTCTCAAACCCCTGAGTTCAGGCAATCCTCTCGCCTCGGCCTCCCAAAGTGCTGGGATTACAGGATTGTGCCACCACGCCCGGCCTGGCTCTAATCTTTTCATGCTACACCAAGTTCACTCTGAGAGCTTGGGAAACTCATTGAGGTCTTACCCAATCCTAACAGAAAATGATTATATGCCACAGACCCTTGTCTGAGCTGCCCCTTGCATTCTTAGAGAGCAATCAGCACTGTACAGAGAGCTCACTGCATGGCAGCTTGGTTGTAAGTGCTGCATATGTACTGATGCATGGAACCCACTATTCCCCACATTCCAGAGGAAGAAATGGAGACACCAAAATGTTGAGCAACTAGCTGGAAAGACAATCCACATCACCTTGATCCCTTGCAGCTAGGGTCCACCAATCAGTTCTCCAGTGGTGGCGGGCTGTGGGTCTCTGCCTCGGTGTCCCAGAGTCCAGGACCAGCTGCGGCGTCCCTCTGACTCCTACTTGGCAGCCTTGCACAACGTCTTGAATTCAACAGTCCCTTGTCCCTTTGTGGACTCCTGTCCTCCACCTTCCTGACTGTGGGAGGAACTAACACCCCTGGAGGGTCTGATCAGTGGTGTTGTGAGAGCAGTTGCTGGCAGCCCAGTCTACGGCTAGAGCCTTTGACACTTCAAAGTACCTACCCCCACAAAGTCCTTTTCACTTAATATGCCCAAACAGCTTGTTTCCTGTACTTCCTGACCAGGTGTCTGGGGAGTGGGGAAAGGCACTTTGTAACCAGGAGGTATGCTTGGGAAAGTGAGTCATAATTACCCATCCAACCAGGAAGTAAAGGAGCCCCTTTAAATATGTGTACCCTTACATGGGGAGGGCAACCATCATGGTACCCTTTACAAAATGCTTTGTGTGCATTCACTTCATCTGAGCCTCTGGAAGGGGCTGTGTGTACGTAAGGACTACTCCTCCTACTTTTCAGATGAGTCTCCGTTTCAATTCAATGAGCTCACACGGATGGTAAGTGGTGAAGCTGGGACTCAAACACAGACCTTCAGCTGTCCTGATAACAACGGTACATGCCTCAGAAGGTCGTTATGAGGATTCCACAAGAGCATCCTTGAAAAGGGCTTAGAGAAGAGCTGGGCTAGAAGTGAATGGTCATTAGCACACAATGCCAGGCGCCCATGAGAGCAGGGAGTATGCTTTGTTATGAAGTGCTGTATAACACAACCAATTTTACCACAACCTGATTGATATAAGCAATCAGCCTGGCTCAGTGGCTCAGCCTGTAATCCCGCGCTTTGGGAGGCTGAGGTGAGTGGACTGCCTGAGCCTGCGGGTTTGAGACCCACCTGGGCAACTTGGTGAGACCTCATCTCTACATAAATCAAAAAATTAGCCGGGCGTGGTAACGCGCGCCTGTAATTCCAGCTACTTGGAAGGCTGAAGCAGAAGGATCGCCGAAGCCCAGCAGGTCGAGGCTGCGGTGGCCGGGAGCGGCCACTGCAGTCCAGCCTGGGCGACAGAGGGAGACTCCAATTCCAAAAATAAAAAAATTTAAAAAATTTTTAAAAAAAGATGGCAGAAGGCACATCCATGTGGAAGCCCCCCTGGCCACCGCGTGGCTCCATGTGTGGAATATGCGAGGCCGCCTCCTTTTCTCGAATTGCCGCTGGCTCCTCAGCGGCGTCATGCCCTTGACGGGCAGTGTCCAGGGTTCTGGTGACGAGTTACAGCAAGAATAGTGGTGAGTCCACTTTCCAAGGCGTTTCAACGGACGTAGCCTTGTGAAGTCTGGACAGCAGCCCTCGTAGGATTTGACGAGGGAGCCAGGCAGGTAATGCTTGGAGGTGAGCCAATGTTTTCAGGCTCTGAGACCTGACCAGGTGACGGGGATGCCCCTTGGTGCTTGGGCACCCTGGCTTCTGTCTCCCATGAAGCCATCCTAGCAGGTGTCCTTGGACATGATACTTCACATCTGCAAGACTCAGTTTCAGTTTCTCATGGGAGGTGTGACCCACTTTGCCACTCAGGGCTGTTGTGAGGAGTGAGTGACAAGTGTGTGTGGACTCCAGGGTCATCCTCCAGGCCAGTCACTTCAGATCCCCTGCCTCACAGTGGTGGCCTGGAGCCTCACCTCCAAGTGGCACAACAGGACATGGACAGCGCCTCCTCGCTCATCAACCAAATGTAGCAGGGACTCAGGACAGCTGTCAGTACTCCACCCCAGCCGCCGGTGTCTGTCCCATCCCACTTGCTTGTGAACGTCTTGAGGGCGTGACTCCACGCTCTTTTGATGACCGTTATCAGTGTGTGGCACAGCATCAGTTCAGTGCATGGTTTTGGGGCAAATCAGTGAATTGATCAGTATAGGTTCACTGTATTATTGGCATTTTGGGGGGGGGTTTTGTTTTGGGTTTTTTTTGAGTTGGAATCTCACTCTGTGGAGTGCAGTGGCATGCTTATGGTCACTGCAGCCTTGACCTGCTGGGCTCAGGTGTTCCTTCTGCCTCAGCCTTCCAAGTAGCTGGACGAAAATTCTGACAAATGATACAACATGGATGAAGCCAGATAACATTGCGCTAAGTGAAACAAGCTGGTCACAAAACGACAAATCCAGAAGTCCGCCAAGACTATTATAATTATAAAGATATTTTAAAAATACAATACTGGCCAGGCATGGTGGCTCATGCCTTTGATGCCAGCACTTTGGGAGGCAGAGGTGAGAGGATTGCCTGAGCCCAGGGTTTTGAGACCAACCTGGGCAACTTGGTGAGACCTTGTCTCTTCAATAAACCACAAAATTATCTGAGCGTGATGGTACATGCCTGTGGTTCCAGCTACTTGGAAGGCTGAGGTGGAAGGATCGCCTGAGCCCAGCAGGTCAAGGCATGCACTACCATGCCCAGCTAATTTTTTTTTTTAATTGTAGAGATGAGGTCTTGCCAAGTTGCCCGGGCTGGTCTCGAACCCGTGGACTCAAGCAATCCTCTCACCTCGGCCTCCCAAAGTGCAGGGATTATAGGTGTGAGCCACCACGCCAGGTCTGGCGTTTTTTAAAATTAATATTTTAGCAGGAAGAAAGGGTCAAGAAAAAGTGGCTACCTAAGTAGGTAGAATAAGACCAGAATGAAATTAGAGTGTGAACTCACACCATGGCGCGATTTGTTTGCCGAGCCTGTCTGCTGCTTGGTTGCCAACACTCCCTTCCCTTTTATGTTTTCCGATGCTCACAGGACTGTCACTTCACAATCCGTGGAGGCCGACTGAAGGAGGGCGGAGAGTACCAGCTCCCGGTTGTGGTGCTTATGCTGAGTCTCCCCGCTTCCTCCCGGGGTGCCCCAACTTTGCTGACGCCCGGGATGATGGAAAATCTCTTCCACGAAATGGGGCATGCCCTGCATTCCATGCTGGGCCGGACTCGCTACCAGCATGTCACCGGTGAGCCACCAGGAGGTCTCTGACTAGCGGGTCCTTTAACGCATGTTTTCTGAAATGGGAAAAGGGCTTTTCATCTGGAAAGCCTGATGGTGTCATCATGTTCTGTGGCCCTGGGCCCCGGGTCACCTGTCTGGTCCTTCCCATTGTTTGCAGCCTGAACCTCGTCCTTGCTGACAGCTGTGCCCTGAATACAGTCCTTCTGTCTGTCTGCTGAGTTGTAGTGTTTGACGAGGGATTTAAGTTTGTGGCTGTGTGTGTATGTGAATAAACACACATCTCCTTAGTGCCTAGCATAGAGTTAGTAAGTGAATAAGTAAATGAATGTTGCCTCTTTCCATCCAAAATCTGCCAGCAAGTTTACGCAGTACGGTAAAGAACTTTTTTCTCATACTTTTCCCTGATTAAAATTATCATTCTGTGTTGTAGTTGATATGCTGATCTGTGGTCACGTTTGACGACTTTACGGACGTTTCTCTCAGGAGTCTGTCTCTGAGTGTTAAGCTCACCGTCATACGTGGTCAGCATTCAGCCAGCTGGTGCACTGGGGTTTCTTAACTGCACACACAGTTTTAGGGCAAGGAGAAGATACTCGAAAAGACTGTAGGTGGGTGAAGCAGACTCATAAAATGGCGCCAAAAGTCCTTACAGGATTTGTTGCTTTAAGTAACTTTCCTGACTGAAGATTGACTTTGTTACAAAAAGCAATAAGTGGATAAAATAAAGTACTTGTAAAACAAAGGAAGGATTAGAGGCATTAGGTAATGGAATTCAGTGAATTAAGTACGAATGCTAAATTAATTTTAAAAATGTTTTAACTTGTGTTTCATGTGTAGCCAGCATAGCTGAAGACAGGTTTGTTTGTTGAGGGTGTGAGCCATTGCTTTATAAGACGTTTTAGCAGCTGTGCAAATATTTTGTTTTACTTTTGATATAAAGAAAAATATATAGGATTATAATAAACTTTTCTGCAAATATGCACAATAATTTTATAGAAGTAAAATATTGATTTAATGAATTAAAGCTTATCAGAGTTCATCAGAAGTGCAAATAAAAGTTTTAAAGGTACATGAAAAGTAAGATACGTGTGTTGAGTTGCTTATGCCAGCTTTTCTGCTTTTCTCCTCCCCATCTCAGGGACCAGGTGTCCCACTGATTTTGCCGAGGTGCCTTCGATCCTGATGGAGTTCTTCGCCAACGATTATCGCGTGGTGAACCAGTTTGCGAGACACTATCAGACTGGGCAGGTAGGGGACCCGTGTCGCCATAGTGTCCTTCGGGTGGCGTTGGTTGGCTTCTGTGCCCAGACACCATCAGACTGGGCAGGCAGGGGCTCCGTGTCGCCTAATGTTCTCCGGGCAGCCATGGTGGCTTCTGTGCTTGCTAGAGAATCTGGGCTCTTCCTCCCTTTCCGAAACTCTTACCCTCTCTCAGCACCAGTTCCTTCCTTCTACTGTTTATTATTATTTTTTTCTGAATTTTCATCTTTCTCCAGACGATAGACTCTTAGTCCTAGTCTAGAGACATGTATTGGAAAGCAGCTACATTTTGTGATGTGCCCAGCAGTCTGCCACGTCGCCCTCACCAGGGTGTATGAGGAAGGCACCTTGTCCCCTTTTCCAGAGGAAGAAACAAGCTACTCACATCAAAACACATCACAAAGCCTTAGCCTCTGGATGGTCATTCTCTTGCCTGAACCTTTCTGTGGTTTCATAACACTGAGCTACAGTGCTGTATTTTGCTTGTATACATAGCCTCTGTGTGATGCTAAGTCTGAAAATACCTTAATTTTGAGGTTTAGGTTTCAAGGGTGCATTGTGTTTTTAAAGATTTTTAAATTAAAGTGTGAGATACTTGACAGTAAATTAGATGTGGGTTATCACACTGTGGTATTTACGCCCACACCGACACTGGAAAGCATGTCCTTTCTCTCCCTGGGAACTGTGATTGCCTGGGCTGAGTTGCATGTGGTGGTATTCTCCCCAGGGCAGTCCTCCTGGTGCAGGGTGTGTTTGTCATTGCATCCTGACTCCTGACCTAGACTCCTGCTTAGGACAAAACACACTAAGAAAATGAAGAAGGAATGCATAGAGTTCGAAAAAGGACTGCAGCCACCCTTATCTGTGACTCTTTCTGGTTATGTCTCCAGACATGTCATGTGATTTGGTGGTTTCTTTTGGATGTGATTCTGTTTGTTACCATCAACCGTAGAAGAGCAGATGAGCTTCTGAGTGACTGTCTGGGCGAGCCTCCATCATGATCCACTTTGGCTGTGAGATGGCAAACCCGACCTGCCTGTGACCCGATTAGCCACCTGTGCACTCACTCACAAAGCATTGCTCTGGAATTGCGTGGTCTTGGCCAAGGTCATGGAGGCTTGCACCCCTTAGGCAAGAGCATGACCCACCTGTGGCTGTGTATGGGGGCTTGGGAACCCCACTCCCCAGAAGCTGCCCCACCTCTGCACCGTCTCACCCACGCCCCTGGAGCCCTCGCTGTCCCGGCACCACCTCCTGTCTCCCAGGATTCTTCTCTATGTTGTTTGTCCCAGGCTTTGCCAGCATGTCTCCTCTTGGGAACTGTGTTTGCTCCTCCCAACCCTGCTGTCACCAGCTCTGCCCCATCGTCTCCAACTTCCCTGGCTCCTCGTGGATGTGTGGCCTTGCTCAACCTCTGGGCCTGCAAGAAGGTCTGAGACAGACACTAGAGGAGGGTGGGGTGGAGAGCACAGCCATGGGGCAGGAGGCTGGTCTGGAAACACTTGGGGCTGCCTGGATGTCAGGGATGAGGCAGAGGAAACATCACAGATGGGTGTCCACAGTGGAAGGTTCTGGAGGAGGGTCAGGTCGGAGAGAGAAGTTGCTCTTGTGTTGGAAGCGCCAGTAAATATCAGTGTTGTCTAGGAGGCCCTTAGCCCAACCCGTCGAGATTTCAGAGCCCAGTGGACACTGTAGACATGGGAGTCAAATGTAGAGATGGGGCTGAAGATGAGGGGTGAGATACTTCGGCGAAAACAGCAGGCGGCGTGAGGAGACTGCACTGAGCCTGCTTTGCACACACCCTAGAGGGACACACGCACGGGGGCGGGGGGGGGGGGGTGACCACAGGAGATGGCCTGGAGCCCTTCAGAGCAGTGCTTTAAAAAAAGTTCAGTCTGGAGCTGAAATTCATCATGGATACTAACGTCAATTTAAAAAAAAGTTACCATCTATCTGCAGAACAACAAGCCAAGCAGGGCAAGAGCTGGTGTCCAGAGGTGATGTGGAGTCTGGCAGAGGGATGCCCCATGCCTGAGTCCTGCTCAACTTTTCAGGAAGAAGAGCCACGGTCAAACTAACTGCAAGAAAGCGGGAGCCCCAAGAGGCTCCAGGATACATGAGACAGGAAGAGGCACTAAGCTAGCTCCCTTGAATTCATTCAGGTTTCAGACTCAGTGCCCCAAAGGACTTGCCTGTGTGCCCTCTCCAGAATTCATAGTCTTGTGATGCGGAGGGTGGGACTTGTGCCCCAGGCAGAGACTGAGCCCTTCCAGCCTCCCTGGGGCCTGTCTCTTCTTGTTCCTAATTAAGGCACCAAGTGGCTTGATTTTTTTTTTTTTTTTTTCATTTTAAGGGCAACCCTAACCTTAAGGATAAGGAGTTGATTCCCTAAATCCAAGTCTTTCTAAATAAATGACATGTAAGCCCATAAGGAAAAAGAACAGGGTTGCGTGTTTATGCTTAATTTCCTATCCTGCTGCATTTCAGGAAAGGATTGTTTTTAACATTCTGAGATACATTCCAGAGCGCTCTCAGCTGCAGGACAGCCCTCTGTGATGTACTAGCTCCTAAGGGAGTTCGTTGCTGGAGGAATGAGAAGTATGCTTATCAGATCTGCAGGAGCCCCAGCTGTGTGGATCCCAGGTGCCAGGGGCGCTCGCGTGAGATTCAAGTGTCTCGACAAGCTGCAGCAGCAAAGCTGAAGTGGATTTATTGCAGATTTATCTTAAAACCAGCGCCGCAGGTGTGGAGGGATGCAGCTGGGTGACAGCTCAGCCTTTAGACCCAACCGATCGCGTGGCCCCCGCGGCCATCTCCTTCTGTCAGCAGCAGGGGTGGAGCCGTGGCATCCCGGCCCGAAAGGTCCCCCTCTCTCCCGTGTCTTGGTGTGTGCAGGCTTTGGCTGAGGCCTGCCTCCTTTTCGGTGGCTCCAGGCTCACAGGTGGCTTGCACTTCTGGAGGCAGGAGCCCTGTCACTTACCCCGTGCTAGGATGCAGCTTTTTTTTTTTTTACTATTTTGCTCATTCTGGAATTGGGAGCCCTTGTAGACAGCCTGTTTGCATTCATTGGCTGTATCTGTCTGTTTCCTGTTGCCTCCAACAGAATACCTGAACTTGGATACTTTATAAAGACAAGGAGTCTATTTCTTATAGTCAGGGAGGCTGGGAAGTTCAAGGCTGAGGGGCCTCATCTGATGAGGGCCTTCCTGCTGGTGGGTGTGCTTTGTAGAGCTCCTTGGTGGTGCAGGGTCTAACATGGTGAGGGGGTGCACGTGTTAGCTCAGGTTTCTCTTCTGGGTTTTTTTTTTTGAGTTGGCATCTCACTCTATTTTCCAGGCTGGAGTGAAGTGGCACCATCATGGCTCACTGTAGCCTCGATCTCCTGGGCTCAAATAGTCCTCTGCCTCAGCCTCCCAAGTAGCTAGGATTAACCACACCTGGCTAAATTTTTTATTTTTATATCTTTTTTGTGTGGAGACAAGGGTCTTGCTATGTTGCCCAGGCTGGTCTCAAACTCTTGGCCTCAAGCAGTCGTCCTGCCTTGGCCTCCCAAAGTGCTGGGACTACTGGTATGAGCCACTGCGCCCGGCCTCTCTTCCTCATCTTAAAAAGCCACCAGCCTCATGATCATTACTCCGTTAACCCATGGATGGACTGATCCATTCATGAAGGCGGAGCCCTCATGGCCTAGTCACCTCTCAATACTGCCACGCTAGGGATTAAATGCTAATATGTATATCGGAGGGGACACACTTCAAGCCACAGCAATGGCTCAGTGTGCCCCTCCCCAGATCTGTTGTTAAATCACATTGTTCTCTACAGTTATGGGAAAGAAGGCAGTCTTGCCCCTGCACTCAGCATGGAGGAGCCGAGACCTGCAGCCTCACTGCCAGGCCGTGACCCCTGCCGGGGCGGAGCATGGCTTGTCCCCACAACACTTGTATTGAGGCTTGGTCCCCAGTGGGGTGTGGCTGAGTGGCGATTGGGTCCTTGGGGCCTGATGTCTCTGGAGGCTGGCTTAGTCCTGATGGAATGGATTTCATTCCCACAAGAGCAGGCTGTGACACGGCGAGGTGGCCTCTATTTTGCCCTTTGTGCACCCACCTGGATCCCCTTCCATTTCTGTGCCACATTTGGATGCAGTGCAAGACCGTCACCAGAAGCCACCGATGCACCATCCAGTCCTGAACTTCCTAGCCTGCAGCTCAAGGAACTCAAATGTGCCAAAAGGAAAAAAAGCAAACACTCCTATTAAAAAATGGGCAAAAAATATAAATAGACACTTCTTAGGAGAAGACATACGAACAGCCAACAGATACGTGAAAAAGTGGCTCATTTTAAAAATAATTATGTACCTAGGATCCGTCCATACTGCAGGCAGCTGCAGGACGTTTATTTCAATTTGGGGTAATGTTTGTCCGACCTCCTGTCTTGGGTGCATGGGTCTTTCCAGGTTTGTGCTAGACCACAGCTGCCTTCTGGCAATTTTATGCTTTCATCTACTCGTGTAAGATTGGACCTGCTGGGTTTGCAAGGTGTGCGCGTCTCTGAGATCAGACCCATTGTTTTTCAAAACATTTGTACTGATTCGTAGTCCTCAGTGATGGTTTCATTGTGTCACATCCTTGTTGACATTTGATATTGTCAAAAGTTTTTTTTTTATTTCAATAGCACCAGGAGGTACAAATAGTTTTGGTTACACAGTTGCATTGTACAGAGGTGAAGAAGCCTAGGCTTTAAGTTCACCCACCACCCCCACCTGTGCACATGGTACCTGCTAGGTGATTTTCTGTCCCTCCTCCTCTTGCCCCACCCCCTCTGCATCTCCAGTGTCCGTCCATCATCCCTCTACCTTTGAAGATCCTTAGTCTAGCTTCCACCTTGTGAGAACATGAGGTGTTTGGTTTTCTGTTCCTGTGTTAGTTCACTTAGGACGGTGGTCTCCAGTTCGATCCACATTGCTGCAGAAGACAGTACTTCATTCTCTCTGATGGCTGAATGGTATTCCGTGGAGTATGTAGAACACATTTCACAATCCACTGATCGGGTGATGGACATTTGGGTTGATTCCATACTTGTGAAATTGTGACTTGTGTGTGATAAACATGCAGAAACAAGTGATTTTGTTATGTGATGGCCTGTGTTCCATAGGGGAGATGCCTCGTAGTGGGATTGCGGGATAGGTCTGCTTTTAGCTCTTTGAGAAATCTTCATACCCCTTTCCATAGAGGTTGCAATAATCTACACTCCCACCAACAGTGTGTAAGTGTTCCCTTTTCAACCACATCCATGCCGACATCTGTTGCTTTTTGATTTTTTTTGAGTTGAAGTCTCACTCTGTCGCCCAGGCTGGAGTGCAGTGCCATTCTCACAACCACCCCAGCGTTGACCTGCTGGGCTCAGGCAAACCTTCCGCCTCAGCCTTCCAAGTAGCAGGAACTACAGGCGGTGCTACCACGCCTGGCTAGTTTTTTATTTTATTGTAGAGATGAAGTCTCGCCAAGTTGCCCAGGCTGTTCTCGAACCTGTGGGCTCAGGCAGTCCCTTCAATTTGGCCTCCCAAAGTCCTTGGATTATAGGCTTGAGCCTCCGCGCCCGGCCTGCTTTTTGATCTTTAATGGCCATTTTGATGGTGTGAGGTGGTACCTCATTGTGGCTTGATTTGTATTTCCCTGACGACAAGTGCTGTTGCGTGTCTTTTCATATGTTCGCTGGCCATTTGTACATCTTCTTTTGAGAGCTGTCTGCCCACTTTTTGATGGAATCCCTGACTTTTTTCTTGCTGATCTGTTTGAGTTCTGAAGTTTGAATGTTGCCAGTTTTGTGGTTATAATGCTGTTGTGCCTTAATTAGCTGCTGTGTCCCCTGATTACTTTTTTTTTTTTTTTTTGAGTTGGCGTCTCACTCCGTCGCCCAGACTGGAGTGCAGTGGCCGCTCCCGGCCACCGCAGCCTCGACCTGCTGGGCTCCAGCGATCCTTCCGCCTCAGCCTTCCGAGTAGCCGGAACTACAGGTGCGCGCTACCACGCCCGGCT
>CAUYQG010276947.1:0-12733 GCA_963574415.1 Tarsius wallacei | reverse complement strand
ACAGGAAAATCTTAACTGCACGAGAAAGGTGTGTGCAAAAATGTCCCAAAGGAGCTCTTGCATCACAAGAATGCATCAGCTCACATAGCACTGTCTGTAAAGGAGTTTTTAGCCAATAAACAAATAACTGTATTGGAACACCCTCCCTACTCACGTGATCTGGCCCCCTGTGACTTTTTTCTTTATCCAAAGGATAAAGGAGATATTGAATGGAAGACATTTTGATGATATTCAGGACATCAAGGGTAATACGATGGCAGCTCTGAAGGCCATTCCAGAAAAAGAGTGCCAAAATTGCTTTGACAGGTGGATTAGGTGCTGGCATCAGTGCATAGCTTACCAAGGGGAGGACTTCGAAGGTGACTGTAGTGATATTCAGCAATGAGGTATGGAACACTTTTTCTGGGATGAGTTCGTGAACTTAATTGTCATACCTCGTATACAAGGCATTTTATGTAAATTAAGGGTGGCACCACCTCTGTGGGAAAAATAACAAATTATTTAGCTGGTGGTTTTGAAACCTAACTAGATGGACATAGAGCTCAACTTAACACTACATACAAAAGATGGACTAAAGAATAGATAAAAGATCCAAAAGTGAAAGGGAATGCTATGAAGCTTACTGATGGGGATTCTTGATTTTGGGGCAGGAAGGAAATTTTTTAATGCAGAACAACTAGTGCCAAAGGTGGTAGATCTGATCACATCAAATGTAAGGATTTTTGTTCAACCAGGGGCACCATGGACATTGTTAATGGGCAGCAAAGTAGGAGATATACATTAGGCATACTGGAATGATTTTCTGTTAGAGGGAGGGTATGAAAGTAGTTAAGAGGATTAGGCCAAATAAATAAATTAAGAGAGAGGCCTGTATGGACCAGTGATGATGACACAGGGTATTCTGAGCTGAGGATTCTGATCCATTTAACCCTTTGTACCTGAAGTACCATGATAATGCTATGTTGGAAGAACCTCAGGCATTTGGTGAACAAAATCTTCTAAACAGCTGAGAAGTAAAGGATAGATAATTACAAGGGTATTTTCACAAGGGCTGCTATGGATCATGCTTTGCACATTTAATATTCAAGAGAAGTAGAAAGTGGACTCCCTTCCCAAAGACTTTAGGCTATTGAATTAAGCTTCTTTAGATGTGGCACTGTTTGGGACATATGGATTGTCCCTAGCCCCCACTAGGAATTCATTCTGTGTTAGGTAACAGGTATGGAAGTAGGCTCTGAGCTTGCATGATCCTATGAGAAAGTGTTTCCTTAGCTCAAGGACCTCAGACTAGTGAGAGAGACAACAAAAGCAGCAGCAGCCTCCAACACTTACATAATGCTTACTATGAGTTGGGCACTGTTCTAAGTATGTAACATTAACTATAAATCTTAATAACCCAGTAATATAAAGATTTGTTTCCTTACATGTAACATGGAATAAATACGTTGCAGAGAAGTTAAGTAGCATACCTGAGGTCACGTAACTAGAAAGAAGCAAAGCCAAGATTCAAGCCCAGACAGACTGGCTATAGCATTCATACTCTTAACAAAATAAACAAAACAGTATGATAAATGCCAACAGAAATATGCAGAAGATAGCCACTCCACTCACAATAAAGAGAGCACTTTTCTCAAATTAAGAGTAGTTGCCAGGCGTGGTGGCTCATGCTTATAATCCCAGCACTTTGGGAGACTGAGGCAAGAGGATTACCTGAGCCCAGGGGTTTGAGACCAGCCTGGGAGACTTGGCGAGACCTTGTCTCTACAATAAATCAAAAAATTAGTCGGGTGTGGTGGCGTGCGTCTTTGATTCCAGGTACTTGGAAGACTGAGGCAGAAGGACTACCTGAGCCCAGCAGGGTGAGGCTGCAGTGGCAGTGAGCCACTGCACTCCAGCCTGGGTGACAGTGAGACTCCGACTCAAAAACAAAACAGTAGTTAAGAAATGTTTTTATACAATGTGCTTTGTGATTTTTTAATGTTAGTGTTGGATTTATTTGTTTGTTTTTGAGTTGGGGTCTCACTCTGTTGCCCAGACTGGAGTACAGTGGCATAGTCTCCTGGGTTCAAAGCAATCTTTCTGCCTCGCCTCCCAAGCAGCTGAAACTATGGATGTGTGCTACCACGCTCAGCTCATCTTTTGATTTTTTTGTACAGACAAGGTCTTGCTATATTGCCCAGACTGGTCTTGAACTTCTGGTCTTAAGCAATCCTCCTACCTCAGCCTTCCAAAGTGCTGGGATTACAGGTATAAGCCACCACACCCAGCAGGTTTTAAATCTGTAAGTCAGTTTGGGAAGAAGTCACATCTCACAACGGTCTTTCCATCCATGAACATCATCATCACTGTTTTTTTAGGTTTGTAATTTCTCTAAAAATCTTATATTTGTAAGAATTAGTCTTAGGTGCTTTTAAAGTTTCTACTTTAAAGGCCAGTTTAAAAAAATGCATTTTAAAACACAGTTCTTAACTTTGTTGCTAAGTAACTAGAAATACAATCAGTTTTATATTGATTTTTGAGTGACAGATTTAATTTTAATTTAAATAATTGATATACAGGTTTATGTTTTACCTATACAACCACAATTTGCAAATGAATTGTTTCTTTCTTTCCGTCCTTTATTGTTTATACAGTTTTGTCTGAGTATGCTATCTAGGACTTCCAGTAAAACATTGCATATAAGCCATGATAACTGGCATTCTTGTCTTGTTTTTTACCTTAAAGCACATGCTCTTAAATGTTTCACAATTGAATATGTTTGCTATAGCCTTTTGTAGATTTCTTTCAACAATCTGAATACATTCCCTTTTATTCTTAGATTGCCAACCATGCATAGTGCTATGGACTGAATTGTGTCCCCCCCACCCTACTTTTGACTCGTATGTTGAAACTCCAACCCCCTAATAGCTTAGAATGGGACTGAATTTGGAGATAGGACCTTTAAGAGAGGTGATTAAGTTAAAATGAGGGTGTTAGGTGGGCCCCAATCCAAGGACTAGTGTCTTTTTAACAAGAGGAAATTTAGACACACAGATACCAGGGGTGCATTAGAGAAACGATCATGTGTGGATACAGTGATGGGGCATCCATCTGCAAGTCAAGGAGGAAGGTCTCAGGAGAAACCAAGCCTGCCAAAAACCTTGATCTCAAATTTTTAACTTCCAGAACTGTAGAAAATTAAATTTTTGTTGTTTAAGCCATCAGTCTGTGGTATTTCATCATGGCTGCCCTAGCAAACTATGAATAATACTAATGAATGTTTAATTTTTTGAATATTTTGAGATG
Organism: Tarsius wallacei; assembly: GCA_963574415.1. Lineage (NCBI taxonomy): Eukaryota > Metazoa > Chordata > Mammalia > Primates > Tarsiidae > Tarsius > Tarsius wallacei. Next base: position 9,448 of record CAUYQG010276947.1, on the reverse strand, counting down.
GTTGTGATTTTTCTCCCTTAATTTGTTAATGTGGAAAGTTAGCCGATTTTCTAATGTTAAGAACACCTGGCATTCTGGGACAAGTCTAGCTTAGTCACAGTGTATTTTTTTTTTCTTTTTACTTTTTTTTTTTTACTTTGCAGTATTTTTCCATCTGTGTTTGTGAGTGAGACTGAGACACAATTCTTGATTTAAAAAAAAAGTCGGGTTTGAGTATCAATGTTACTGTAATCATTTGAGATGACCTTGCAAGTGCTCCCTCCTTTTCTCTACCCTGGAATAGTTTCAGGTTTTTTGTTTTGTTTTTGTTTTTTCCTGGAATGTTTGGTAAAACTTGCTGATAAACCTGTTTGGCATGGTGCTTCCACATGAAGTTTTAAGTAGTTGTTTCTTTAATGGTAATGAAGTTTTTAAAATTCTATTCATTGTTCTGGGCACTTGTGGGTCTTTTCAGTCTAGAAATGCATGGTCTTCAGTTCTGGAATGTTTACTAGAATTTTTGGCAGGTTCTTTTTTTCTTACCATCAGTGCCTTTGTTTTTGTTTTTCTTGAGACATCGAATTGGGTATTAGACCTCCAGATTGATATTTTAGTTTTCTTTGATTCACGTTTATCTTTTTTGGGTGATTTCTTCAGCCTTCTTTCAGCTCTGCTAAATGTAGTCTTTGCCTTTAAGTTTTACCTGGCATACCTGAGTTCAAGCCCTCTTCAGCTTAACCTCAGGAGTGAATGTTCACTCTGGTCTGCACTGGGGCGGTGACCTGCCTTCATGAGCAAGGCAGAGCAGTGGGCTCAAGTACTCTTTTTAAAACTTCGTAAACTGTTTTGTATTTTCTCTCACCTCAGAGAACCAGGCGCCTCTTATTCCTGAGCTGACAAGTGTTCTGCAGCAGGAATCAGCCTGTTTCTTGCTGGTTTTCCTGGCCTTAGAACCTAGGCTTCAGCTTTCTCTGTTCTGCTATGTCAGAGTCCACTTCTCTATCCACTTTCTATTTTCCAAAATGGTTGACCTCTCCTATGCTGCTGTCCCTTGTTTCTCTGTTTTTGTGGATCTCTTTTTATTCCTTTACTGGCCTGTGGGGGTGAAGGTAGAGAGATAAGTATATTTAATATGTCTTATGTCAAGGGAAGATCTCCATTCATATTTTAACTTCATACCTTCATTATTCAATATAGTAGCCACTAGCTACATTTCAAGTGCTCAAATAGCCATATGTAGCTAGCGACTAACATATGACTGTAGCAGTGCAAGTATAGAGAACATTTCCATCATTACAGACAGTTCTACTAAACTGTACCACTTAACACAATCCAGAGACGCCATCCGTGACTACCTTAGAGTATGCTTCTCTGTTACCTACTAATACATCTCTTTAATTGTTTAGCTCTTCTCACTAGTTGATATTTTTCCTTTCTCCATCCACTGGAGACTAAGGTCTATGTAAGCAGGGATCCTATTTCTCTAGCGTCCCTAAAATATAGTAGGTACTAAATAGGTTTGTGGAATTAATGAATCCATTTAGTCTGCCCAGAGTACCTATATGTCTGTCTTGCTCAGTTTAAACTACATAGATTCAGCGCCTCAAGCCGGGATGAGATAGAAAGCATTGTCCAGACAGCACATGAAAGCCCGTTTCCATTGGCCTCAGATTGTAGTTCCTTGCTTCTGAGTTTCTCATCTTCTTGCAAGCTGCTTTGAATCAAGTGCTAGTTTAGATTAAGGCTTACTTACATGTAAACCTTGAAAGAAGAGAACAAAAGGATAAATCAGAAACATTCAAGGTATTCTCAACTTTCAGTGGAATATCTACAACAAATACATATATTTTTAGTTGGAATCTTACTCTATTACCCAGGCTGGAGTGCAGTGGCACGATCATGGCTAACCACAGCCTTGAAATCCTGGGCTCAAGTAGCTGGGACTACAGACAGGTGCTACCATGCCCAGCTATTTTTTTCATTTTTTGTAGAGATGAGGTCTTGCTATGTTGCCTAGGCTTGTCTCAAACTCCTTGGCTCAAGCAATCCTCCTGCCTTGGCCTCCCAAATTGTTGGGATTGCAGGTGTGAGCCACCATTCCAGGCCCCTTCCTTCCTTCCATACCTCCCTCCCTCCCTTCCTCTTTCTATTGGGAATCTCACTCTGTCACCCAGACTGGAATGCAGTGGAATAATGGTCACTGTAGCCTTGACCTGCTGGGCTCAGGTGATTCTTCCACCTCAGTCTTCCAAGTAGCTGGGACTACAGGCGCATGCCACCACGTCTGGCCATTTTTTTGATTTATTGTAGAGACAATGTCTTGCCATGTTGCCTAGGCTGGTCTTGAACTCCTGGGCTCAAGTGATCCTCCTGCGTTGGCCTCTCAAAGTACTGGGATTACAGACATGAGCCATTGCACCGGACTTGTTTCTATATTATCTTAATAGGTAACAATCTCATAAGAACCAGCAAGAAAGTGTCCAAATACTTTTTTGGGACTTACTCCCTTCTGCAGTTACCACATCTTTATGCTGGTCTCAGGTCCCAGAACAAGTAAGCAATTATGAAGAATGGAGCCGCGAATCAACTTGTCACCAACACCACATGGGAGTAGAGGCAATAATCTGCAGAGAGGCTACTGGGTGAATCCTCACATTTAACCATCTGTATCTCCTACACCTTAGGCTTGGACATTCATCTCCTTCTAAGTTACCATCGATCCTTTACATGCTGTTTCCTGCCTGGAAAGTTCTCCTCACAAATCATACAAGTGACAGTTTTTCTTTCTTTGAGAGTTTATTAGAAACTCCAGGAAGTTTGTAAAACCTCCCTGTGTTCTCATCCCTTAAACACTTCAGCAACTCTTCCTGAGCCAAGTGGACTGTGTTCCCATTTGTATTGTTGTAAAGGACTTTGTCTATTCCCCTTTCCTTTGTCCTGTCATTTCTAATAATTGGAAGTTTCTCCATGGTAGGCTCTAGACCTGCTTTGTTTTCTTATCCTATAGATCCCAGGCTCTTGTCCCTTTCACAGCAGCACTTTCACTGGCTGCCCAACTGCAATGAGTGTGATCAGCTGATGGCCTTCATCTGTTAACTGTTTCAGGGCTACATTGCCTTCAAGTCTAGGTCACCTTTTTCTCTTTTTGGAGTGGCCTCCAACCAATGATTAAGCCAGGTGATAGTACTAGGGCCCAGCCATTTCTGCCCAATGTGGACTCCTCTGATCGGTGGTTTTTGCTTTGGCACTCCTTACAGGGCCGGTAGAGACTTTGTCAGTTATGTCACCTTGACCAATCCTGCAGCTCTTTTCTTTCACAACATTAATCACACTTATTGCAATTGGGTCGCCAGTCCTTTCTTGAATGATGAATCTCCTTCAACCTTTTATACTTCCAACTTCATCTCAGCATTTGCTTTTCAGATAACCCAATCTGCCACAATGTGAAACATACTTTTCCTACAAAGTCAAGAAAGCAGTTCATACCATATCCCCAGAATGTTAAGGATTCTTTTTTTTTTGAGTTGGAGTCTCACTCTGTCACCCAGACTGGAGTGCAGTGGCCGCTCCCGGCCACTACAGGCTTGACCTGCTGGACTCTGGCGATCCTTCCGCCTCAGCCTTCCAAGTAGCTGGAACTACAGGTGCGCACTACCACGCCTGGCTAATTTTTTGATTTATTGTAGAGACGAGGTCTCGCCAAGTTAACCAGGCAGGTCTCGAACCCGTGGGCTCAGGCAATCCACTCACCTCAGCCTCCCAAAGGCGTGGGATTACAGACTGAGCTACCAAGCCCGGCATGTTAAGGATTCTTAACTGTAAGACTGTGAAAGTGGTGATTGAGCAATTCAGATCACAGGTATTAGGGAAGGCGTCATGTTACAGAAATTTTGTAAAGTAAATTCTACTTTTTAAAACAAAATAAATGGGTAGATCTTTGTTATTCAGATCCCTGGGGATTGATATATTAAATCTGATTGCCTTGTTCTCCATTTCCTAATGTGTTTATTGTTGGTTTAGGAGCACTAAGGACATGTTACAAAATGTTTTGTCAAAACAGATTTGTAATCCAATGCAAATTGGTTTTCAAGGTTTGGTTGTTAAAGTTGGTTTGGCCATTAAAGGACAATATATATGACTCATAGTCTCCCAAGCACCTTTATTTTCCAAGGGGCATTTTTTTTCATTTTTTGAAAGAAATCACTGTTAAGGAACAAGAATTTTATAGTTGAAAATATGTAGCTGATTCTTCTGGAATACAACCCTGATTTTTAACATCTGGCTATCAAGTAGGGCTCAGAATCTTAGCTACTCAAAGACTGTGAAGGAATTTAGCATACTATTTCCTGTTATCCAGGATATAGCAATTCAACTGTTTCACAGAAGGCTTAAAAACCACTATAAACATTGCACAATTAAAATATGTTCAGAGACTTTTTCCTTCTATATTCTACCTATAATAGAAAAAAGTTTAAGTAGTCACTGTGTTGCTGCAAAAAAAAAAAAAAAAAAAAAGAAAGAAAAGCTGACTACTGGAGTTCAAGAAGTTGAGGAGGGTGATAGACTAATCAGACCATGAGAAGCAGATATACAAAGTTATAAGAAAATTCATAATTACATGTTGAGAGAAGAAAAACACATTCAAATACCAGATGAGAAATAAGTGACTGTATAAATAGAAAGAATCTTGGGGCTCTGTTAATAAGTTTTAAGTAATAAAATTCTATCTGAAATTGGGGGTTTATCCCTACTTTTCTGATTCCTTAAGCATTATTAAATTGTGCTTTTCACTTTGGAGTTCTACAGAAGTATTTGCTTTCTCTGTATATCATGATAAGATCAGTATGGTAGGCTAAATAATGGCTTTCAAAGATACTCAAGTCCTAATTCCTGGAACCTGTGAATGTTATCTTAGCTCATGTAGTAAAAGCAGCTCTGAAGATGTGATTAAGAATTTTTTTTTAAAAATTTTTAGATTCGAGGGCACATACGCATATTCATTACGCAGACACTTGTTGTAGTGGTGGAGATTAGGTCTCAGGTGGCCCATTCCCCACATAGTGAACATTGTGCCCCATAGGTAGTCTCTGAACCCTAAATTCCCTCCCACCTCCCCCCTTATTGGAGTCCCCAGTGTCTATTATTTCTATCTTTGTGACCAATTAGCTCCCACATATGAGGAAGAACATGCAGTGTTTGGTTTCCTGTTTCTGAGTCAGTTTACTTAGGATGATGATCTCCAGTTCCATCCATACTGCTGCAAATGACATGATTTCACTCTTTTTTATGGCTGTGTAATATTCCATAGTGCAAATATACCACATTTTCATTGTCCATTGATCAGTTGATGGGCATCTAGGTTGATTCCACATCTTTGCAATTGTGAATTGTGCTGTGATGAACATGCAGGTGCAGGTGTATTTTTTATATAAAGGGTAGATATCTAGTAGTGGGATTGCTGGATCAAATGGTAGCTCTACTTTTAGTTTTTTTAGTAATCACCATACCACTTTCCATATAAGTTGTACTAACATACACTCCCACCAACAGTGTATGTGTTCCCCTTTCTTCTCCATTCATGCCAGCATCTATTGTTTTTTGATTGTTTAAATGGCCAGTCTGACTGATGTAGGGTGGTATCTCATTGTGATTTTAATTTGCATTTCCCTGATTATGAGTGATATCGAGGATTTTTTCATGTTTGTTGGCCATTTGTATATCTTCTTTTGAGAGACATCTGTTCATGTTGTTTACCCACTTTTTAATATACTTATTTGCTTTTTCTTGCTGATTTCTTTGTAGATTCTGAGTATTAGTCCTTTGTCAGATGGTTATAGTTTGCAAATATTGTCTCCCATTCTGTAGGTTGTGTATTGGTTCTGTTGATTATTTCCTTTGCTGTGCAAAAGCTTTTTAGTTTAATTAGGTCCCACTTACTTATTTTTATTTTAGTTGCATTTGCTTTTGGGGTTTTAGCCATAAATTCTGTGTCTAGGTCAATGTCCATGAAAGTTTTTTCTAGGTTTTTGTCTAGGATTTTTATTTTTATGGCTTCATGTCTGATTTTAAGTCTTTAATTCACCTTGAGTTAATTTTTGTATATGGAGAGAGATAGGGATCATTTTATTTTTCTGCATGTAGCAATCCAATTTTCCCAGCATTCCTTGTTGAATAGGGTGACTTTTCTTCATTGTATATTTTTGTCTTTGTCAAAGATCAGTTGGTTAGGATTTATTTCTGGATTCTCTATTCTGTTCCATTGGTCTATGTGTCTGCTCTTGTACCAGCCCCATGCTGTTTTGGTTACTACAGCCTTATAGTATAATTTGAAGTCATATACTGTGATACCTCCAGCTTTGTTCTTTTTGCTTAGGATTGTTTTGGCTATTCTGGATCTTTTTTGATTCTATATGAATTTTGGCATTGTTTTTTCTAATTCTGTGAAAAATGACAGTAGTTTGATAAAGATTACTTTTAATCTGTAGATTACTTTGGGTAATATGGTCATTTTAATAATGCTGATTCTTCCAATCCTTGAGCATGGGATTGTTCTCCATTTGTGTCCTCTGCAACTTCTTTCATCAGTTTTGTAGTTCTTGTAAAGATCTTTCACCTCCTTGGCTAAATTTATTCCTAGGTATTTTAGCTTTTTGGTTGCTATTGTAAATGGAATTGAGTTATTGATTTGATTTTCAGCTTGGTTGCTACTGGTATATAGCAGTGCTACTGATTTATGTGTATTGATTTTGTATCCTAAAACTTTACCAAATTCATTTATCAAGTCCAGGAGTCTTTTGGAGAAGACTTTAGGGTTTTCTAGGCATAAGATCACATTGTTGACATATAGAGATAGTTTGATTTCTTCTTTTCCAATTTGGATAGCCTTTATTAATATTATAATTTTCTTGCCTGGTTGCTCTGGCTAAATTAAGAATCTTGGCAGGTGAAAATCATCCTGAATTATCTGTGTGGGCCCAGATAATGTAATCACAAGTGTCCTTCAGGGTTAGCCATTATAGGTAGGATTCCCACTAGTCTGAGTCACAAATAGGACACCATGCAAAGAGTAGAGCATCCTATTCTAATACTGATCTCTAACCTAATTCTTACCTCTTCCATCTATGAATCAAGTTCTTTCAGCAGCTTCAAGTGGGGACATTGCTCTGGTAAGGTTCATCTTCTGGAATACAGTGGTACTTTAGGTTTAGGAAGCAGAGTTGAGAACTGGGGTAAATGAGAGGTGTGGATTAAGGCAATTATGTGGAAAAAAGAGGGACAGGTCTCAGAAGAGAATTTTAAAGTTATTTATAATTTTAACAAATAACAGGAGTAATTGGAAGTAGTAAATGAGCAAAGTGCAAGACAACCTCTGCAAAATTCAGCATCTGGACACCACTTTGTCAGAAAAAAGGGTGTCCATGATTTAAGAGTTATTCTAATGAACTATATCACCTCCCAGATGTTAAGGAATAATATGAGGGGAAAACCCCCCCAAACCCCCAAGTTATCTTTTAGAGGGTAGGCCCTTCATAGAGCAGGCTTCCCCCACCAGGTAAGTGTTCAAGGAACCCACCAGCATCAGTGAATCAGCTAGCGTTGTTGTGAGTGGCTGTGTTCGGCTTCAGTGAATTTTTCTTGGAAATTCTTTCAACATGTTTGTCTATTTCATGATGAGTGATTTATGAGCACACCTGTCCATAGTGTGCTGAGTATTCAGCAGTTTTTGACCAAAAATGGCATGACTCCTGTATCCCACCATTCCTATTAGCCCAACTTTGCCCTGAGATACTTTTTTTTTTGTTTCCCCAGATGAGAAAAGTCCTCAAAGGGAAATGTTTTGCCAATGTGGAAGAGTTGAAACAGAAAACGGTAGAAGCACTAAAAGGCATCAAAAATGACAAGTTCAAAAACTGTTTTAAGCAGTGGAAAAAGTATCGTGACAGGTGTACTGAACCAAATGAAAAGTACTTTGAAGGTGAATGAAGTTTAAACATGTAAGAATGAATACACAATTTTTGATAAACAAATTCTGTTTTTTTGCAGTCCCTCTCATATACTCAGTCAAGGCAAGGATGAGGCAAGATAATCACTTTCTGCTTTGGAGTTTGGTGTAGAAGGAAGAAGATTGTAAGCTAGCACAAAAGTAAGTATTAAATGTGCTCTTGCTTGGCTGTGCATAGTGGCTTATGCCTGTAACCCCAGCACTTTGGGAGGCTGAGGCAAGAGGATTGCCTGAGCCCAGGAGTTCGAGACCATCCTGGGCAACCTGGCATGACCTCGTCTCTACAATAAATTAAAAAATTAGCTGGGCATGGTGGCATGTTCCTGTAGTACTAGCTACTCGGAAGGCTGAGGTGGAAGGATAGTCTGAGCCCAGCAGGTCGAGGCTGTGGTGGCTGTGACTGTGCCATTGCACTCCAGCCTAGGCGACAAAGTGAGACTCCACTCAAAAATAAAATAAAATAAAATAAAATAAAAAGATTGTTTATACTCTTTGTGCCAGTGATTTCATTCCTATATTCTTTGTACTAGTGATTTCATAGTAATAGAAATTATTCTTAGGATAATATTTATAATAGTATTATCTAATAGGAGATTTGTTAACATAGTACATTTAAACAATAGAGTTTTATATAGCCATTAAACATTTATAAAGAGTTTCATGACATAGTGACTTTTACACATTGGGTATGAATGATACAAAACTAGTGATGACAGTATTCATCCCTAAAGTATTATATATCAGGTAAATGAACAAAAACAACAAAAGAGTAGATGGAAAGAGTCATTAATATGTTGGTTTTTCTGGATGGTCGAATTTTGGAGACCAAGTTGCAAGAATGCATTTCTGTTTTTGTTTCGTACAACTGACACTTTAACAAAAAATGTTCTTTCAAATCTGGCCAGCCAGCAGTCTTTATGGAATTGTAAAGTATGGACTGTCAAAAAAAAATTTCTCCTTGTTCTTGACAAGCAACAGGGATGGCCTCTTTCCTCAGACCTATACAGTAATGCAATTTCCTCGTGAGTTTAAATGTTTTTTTACACATCTGGAAGAGGGTCATTCTTTTTACTGGGAGCAAGGGCAGGACTAGCTTAAGGAGAACATCTTATTCAAGATGACAGCCTGTTACTTGGCATGCAGCTGAGTAGGTTGAATAAAAGTCCCCTATCCACATTCTTCGTAAAAGCACACATTGAGGTGATTACTTCTGTTGCTACCGACCCTATCAGCTACAACTGCGGCTTCATGTAGTTGGTATTAGCTGTTCAAATCAACACAGTCAAGTTAGTCTTTTGCCTATGTACAAGTGTGGACACTTTGACATTCCAGCAGATTAGCACCTAACAGCAAAAATGTGCTCCACATGGAGTTCTGAATCTGCAGGTTTTTTTTTTTTTTTTTGAGTTGGAGTCTCACTCTGTCGCCCAGACTGGAGTGCAGTTGCCGCTCCCGGCCACCGCAGCC
>CAUYQG010276942.1:0-20584 GCA_963574415.1 Tarsius wallacei | reverse complement strand
ATAATACTGAGTGACCTCTCACAGAAACAAAAAACTAAGTATCACATGTTCTCACTCATATAGTAGACCTTGATCATCCAACGTACTACCACAAGAAAATGACTGACAGTGGTGGGAAGCTATGGGGGGGAGGGCGATGGGATTAATGGTGATAAATATCTGTCTGGGGATGGGGAGACACCTCTTATCATCAAGGGTGCCTGAACGAAGCAATTTTGTATACCTAACCCCTAACTGTACCCCATAATACCATAATAAAAAAATTAAACAAAACAAAACAAAACAAAAAAACAATAATATGGGATGCTAGGTTTTGGATACGTAGTCACAGATAAATAGTACTACTCTCTCCCGCCATTCTTTGCAGAAGAACACAATAATTTCAAGAACAGCACGCAATTTTATAATCCCCCAAATTAAGGAAGAATAAACAATCTTTGGGTGCTCCATGAGTGAGCTTCTTCTTTTCCCTGTTCTTCTTCGAATGAAGACTGTATTTAAAGAATATAATGCTTACTAACACCACTGTAACTACCTTTCTCTGTCTCTTTGTCAATTCACAGTATATGACTGTCCTTTTAGATATAATGAAAAAGACTGTCATCAGTTCACTTTTCACAGTAATATTATTTAGTATATTACAAGGCAATGATAACGCATGCCTGCTCAGCACACATTTATATCATCAACCGTAATAATTTGGCTGGTACAAAAAACTACATGCTAATGCATAGATTTTTCCTTCTTATCTTCTTTGTGCTTCTGTGTTATAATAATAATGACTAGAAAGAAAATTATCTTTCACCATTTAACACACCATAAATTTTCTACAAAATTGATGCTGTATCATTCAAAGATGACCTGCTTCCTGGTGGGGATTTGTTAGCAAAGCAAGCCCTTGTTGAGATTTTCTCAAATTTAGTTTGTGATGAAAACTGCTGTCAGCTTGAGGGCCTTTATCAGTGAAAATCTTGCCAACCTGGATGTGCTTTTTCTTTCTTGGACAACTTGTTTCTGATTTTAAAAATACAGCAAATACAATTCCTTCTTCCCAAATACAGCACCTATAATCATTTACTAGATGACAGAAATACTTAAAATTAGTTTCAAAAAAGAAAATATTGTTTTAAATCACAATAAAATAGACTGGGTATTAATAGCAATACAAGAAACCAAAAGGTAAAGCAATGAACCCAAACATTTGGAAGCCAGAAGACAAAACAAAGCACACATTTTTTCCCATATAACTATTTTTTCCAAGAGGAAAGCAAAATTGCAATTATACACCATAAAATAATACATATTAGGGCTGCCAGAATGACTGTGTGGGGATCTCGGTGGACCCATCTAACTTGCAAATAATTAAACAACAACAACAAAAACAAGTAGAAAAAACATTTAAAGTCTCTGGAAAATGTCATAGGAACATACAGCAAATTGAGACATGTTTATTCAAGAAAATAAATTAAATCCTTGTACAAACAACAATAACCTGTTATATTTCAACAATAAGCTGTTCCTATTTATTCTTCCTTCTCTTTCTTCTGCCCCATGCTATTGAAGCCCCACTGTGGAGTATGTGGCCAGGAAGATGGGAACTCTCTCTTTTTATAACTCCCAGTTCAGGGCTACAGTTTCATTCTGGGAAACACAGACTACTGATAATACTCATCTTCAACTCCCCGCCACCCCATCTATGTTTAGAAGCTCTATTCCAAACAGGTTTAGCCAAGAGGACTGCCATCAAGTCCCCACTGGTATGGTAAGTAGAAAATTCCAGGTGAAAATACCTTCACTCTAGCTTTCTTACAAGTTGGAGGTTCCATTCTGGAAGGAGCAAACCTAGGAGATGAATATCTATTCTGCTTTCCCTGCCATGGACTACTTGTACAATGGAGGTGTCACTCTTTGAGAATCTGGCTGTTCTCATCCCTTGTGGTGACACAGTGGTGCAGAGGTTCTGCAAAAGGGGAGAGGCAGTATATAAGGACAGAGAGCTTCATAGTTCTTCCTGACGGTATAAAAAGTATTGTGTTTTCAAGAAAAATTGTCAGACATGGAGAAAAACACCAGTGTGGCCCATAAACAGAAAAACAAAAAAACAGGCAACAGAAGATGCCCTTGAAGGCAGTCAGACATTGAACTTAGCTGACAAAGACTTCAAACATTCAAAGAACTAAAGGGAACCACATTATAGTATAAGAAGCAGATATAACAATAATAACTTATCAAATAACAAATGCTAATAAAGATGTATAAATTATAAGAAAGGAACAATGAATATTCTAGAGAAAGAAATAAAAACCATAAATTTTTTAAAAAATTACTAAAACGACTCAATTGTAGATTTAAGCTAATTGAAGAATCAGTAAACTTGAAAACAGATAAATAAAAATTATGCATCCAATAATCTGAAAAACCAATGAGCACAAATAAATAGAAACTCCAAAAAATGTGAGTTTATTAAACTCACCAATACACACATAATGAGAATACCAGGAGATGAGAGATAAATACATAAATAAAAGAATTACTGCAAAAATAATGGCTGAGCCAGGCTCGGTGGCTCAGTCGGTAATCCCGCGCTTTGGGAGGCTGGGGTGAGTGGATTGCCTGAGCCCATGGGTTTGAGACCCACCTGGGCAACTTGGCGAGACCTCATCTCTACAATAAATCAAAAAATTAGCTGGGCATGGTAGTGTGCACCTGTAATTCCAGCTACTTGGAAGGCTGAGGCGGAAGGATCGCCGAAGCCCAGCAGGTCGAGACTGCGGTGGCCGGGAGCGGCCGCTGCACTCCAGTCTGGGCGACAGAGTGAGACTCCAACTCAAAAATAAAATAAAATAAAATAAAATAAAATAATGGCTGAAAACTTCCTAACTGACATAGAAAATTAATGTAAACATTTGAGAAGCTGAACAAACCTTAGTATGTTCGATGACAGCAATACAATAGAGCAAGATGGAAATTATGCTATATTAGAGTAAGGAAATGACTCCAGGCTATAAAATGACCAAACAGGAAAATGAAATAAATAAAAAATGGCAAATAAGAACATTAATCATCCACACTGAGATACTACCTAACTCCAGTCAATATAGCAATCATCATTATCTCAAAAAACAACAGATGCTGGAGAGGATGCAAGGAAAAGGGAACGCTTTTACACTCTTGGTGGGAGTGTAAACTAGTACAACCTCTGTAGAAAACAGTGTGGCGATTCCTAAAAGATCTAAAAGTTGACCTTCCATATGACCCAGGAATCCCCCTTCTGGGAATATACCCAGAGGAAATCAAATCACTCTATTAAAAAGATAACTGAGCACACATGTTTATGGCAGCATTATTCACAATAGCAAAAACATGAAACCAACCATGCTGCCTATTGAAAGTAGACTGGATAAAAAATATGTGGCACATATACATGGTGAAATATTATGCAGCCATAAATAAGGACAAAATGATGAACTTTGCAGCAACTTAATTTAGACTCTATAATACTCAGTGATCTATCACAGAAACAAAGGACTGCGTACCACATGTTCTCACTCATAAGCGAACCCTGAACAATTATCATAATACTGCAAGAAAGGAATTGTCAGTAGTGGGAAAATGGCATGGGAGTTGGGGGGAGCACGCTTTATCAATAAGTGTACCTAATCTCAAACCAGGCAAAGTGAGGACCAAAGTGAGGCCCAAACTTTAACTGCACAATGACTATTTGTATAACTAACCCTGAACTGTACCTTATACATTTAAAATAATGTTTTTTTAAAAAAGCATTTGCTTTAAAACTTAAAAAAAAAGGTATTCACGAAATCTAACCTGCAGATGAAGTGAAAAAACATGATGAGACTAGGCACAGGGCCTGGACACTCATACAAGATAACTCTTGGTGCTGTGACCACACTCCTTAAGAAGGCCTTCTGTTATTCACCATTGAAAAGTGAGGGTATCTGTGGGTAGCAATGCCAAAAGGGGGGTTCAAACTATTTTGCGATTTGTTTTAAAACAAATTCTGAAATCAAGGGAGGAGGAATACTAACACAGTCACAAAAGAGAAAAATAGCAATTTGAGTGAAATGAGAATTCTAGATATGACCATAAGGTGATGACTACTTTTCTTATGTGCCTCTAATTCAAGTTCATTTCCTCATAGTCATTTCTCAGATATGCCACATTTACTTTCTAAAGATATACATGACTATCCACGTGAGGACAATAGAAAAGATCAGTTGGCTTGTGTGAAAATCAAGGAAGGAATAAGCAATGTCTTCAGTTTCAGTGGAAGACAAAGTTCTCAAAGAGATGGGAGGGGTGCTTACATAAATAAAAATCTTAGGATAAAATGTGATTTTTCAAGTCCTAGTGCAATTTGTTTCACTTACTATTTATGTTTTAAAATAGCACACGATCTCAAGATTTGAATCTGGATGGACCACAGCATATGTAACACTCCCTTTGTCTCAGCTGTGTTAATACACATGCAAAGAGATAATCCATCAAGTGACTAATAAGCACAGATTCAGACGCCAACAGACTACTCTTTCTAAACATTCATGTTCTATTAAGTTGGGGGTATTTTCAGAAAATGTATGTGTGCACAGTTTAATAGACTGGAATGGCTCTTATTTCTGTTCTGCCAAATAAAGAGAAATTTCTGTGACTTTAAGAAAAAAGAACATTAATTTACAAATATTTGTGCTTTCCTTTTTTATCATACCTTTTAAAAAATATATAAGATTTTGTAAAATGATAATTATAACAATGTGTCTTTGGATTTGTAACATAGACATAATATACATAATAATAATAGCTAATGGCACCAGAAAGGGATGGGGAAGGAATGGAGATATCTAGGACTAAGGTTTACATATTTTGCTGAAACATTTAATGAATCAACACAAATCTTTCAAAAATATGGAAAACAAAGGAACATTTTCCAACTTATTCTTTGAGTTTAGTATTACACTGCTATCAAAACTAAACAGAAAACTATAGACCAATATACTTTATTAATATAGACACAAAATTCTTCAATAAAACATTAAAACTTGAGTCCAGCAATGTATAAAACATATTATAACTGTGACCAAGTGAGTTTTAGTCCAGGAATGCAAGGTTGTTATAACATTTGGAAATCACTTTATGTAATCCAAAATGTTAATAGAATACAGGACTATTAATCCCTTATCAGATATCTTGTCTGCAAATATTTTCTCTCATTTCATCGGTTGTGTTCTTATTCTACTGATTGTTTCTTTTGCTGTGGAAAATCTTTTTAGTTTGAAGCAGTTCTCCTTGTCTAGTTTTTGCTTTTGTTGCCTATGCTTTTGATGTTAAATCTAAAAAGTCACCATCCAGACTAATGATAATATTTTTCTAAAAATGGACCTAAATGCACATTTCTATACAAACAGCCAACAAATGTGTATAAATGCTCAAAATGCTCACAATCACTAAAAATAAGGGAAAAAAAATTAAAACCCCAATGATATATCACTATTACAGAAAAAAAAAAGATAAAAAAGTTGGTGAGGATGTGGAGAAAAAAATCTCTGTATGCTGTTGGTTGAAATGTAAATTAATATAGTCTTTATGGAAAACAGTATGGGAGATTTTTGAAATATTAAAAATAGAACTACTTTATGATCAAGGAATCTCACTTCTGGGTATAAATATTAAAAACAATAAAATAAAATCAGTAACTAGAAGAGATATCTACACCACCATGTTCACTGCAGCATTATTAACAATAACCAACATAGGGAGATAACTAAATGTCCATAACAGGTGAATGGATAAGGAAAACGTGGAACATGTATTTATATACAATGTATTTTTTTAATTTGGGGTATATTATGCAGTATTGATAACTATGACCATGTGGGTGTACATTCAATCCTAATAATGTATTCATCGGCCAGGCTTGGTGGCTCAGCCTGTAATCCTGTGCTTTGGGAGGCTGAGGTGAGTGGATTGCCTGAGCCCGCGGGTTCGAGACCTGCCCGGGCAACTTGGCGAGACTTCATCTCTACAATAAATCAAAAAATCAGCCAGGCATGGTAGCGCATGCCTATAGTTCCGGCTACTCGGAAGGCTGAGGGAGAACGATCGCCGGAGCCCAGCAGGTCGAGGCTGCGGTGGCTGGGAGCTGCCATTGCACTCCAGTCTGGGTGACAGAGCGAGACTCCAACTCAAAAAAAAAAAAAAAAAAGTGGGCAAAAGACATGAATAGACACGTCTCAAAAGAAGACATACAAGCAGCCAACAGACACATGAAAAAATGTTCAGTCTTACTAATCATTAGAGAAATGCAAATCAGAATCACACTGAGATACCACCTAACCCCAGTAAGAATGACCATTGTTAATAAAACAAACAACAACAGATGTTGGTGACGGTGTGGAGAAAAAGGTATGCTTCTACACTGCTGATGGGAATGCAAACTAGTGTAACGTCTTTAGAAAAAAGTGTGGCAATTTCTAAAAGAACTAGACATTGACCTTCCACATGACTCAACAATTCCCCTACTGGGGACATACCAGAAGAACTCAAATCATTCTACCAAAAGATACCTGCACATGCTTGCTTGTTGCAGCACTGTTCACAATAGGAAAAACATGAAACCAACCGTGATGCCCACCAAAACTGGACTGGATAAAAAAAATGTACATATACACAGTGTAATATTATGCAGCCCCAAAGGACAAACATATGGAATTTACAGCAATTTGGATGAATTTAGTCTTCATACTGAGTGCTCTATCATGGAACAAAGAACAGAGTACCACATGTTCTCACTCTTATGTGGACCCTGAACATTTACCATAATACAATTAGAAAGGGATTGGCAGCAGTGGGATACTGCCATGATGGGGGCGAGGGTTGAGGGTGAGGGGACACAACATCAATAAGGGTACCCAATCTCAAACCAGGCAAAGTGGGGACCAAAGGGAGACCCAAACATTGCCACTTGTATACCTAATCCTGAATTGTACTCCACACTTAAAAAAATATATCAAGTTGAACACTTTGAAAATATATGATTTTTATCCATCAGTTATACCCACAATAAAGCTAAAAAATAAAAAAAATGGGATAAAGAACATAGAACACATGTTTATCTTAATATATTCAGAGTAAGAGTTGTCAAAATTCATACTCTTTGATCACATGATTCTCAAAACCTAGGGAAAAAGAGAACTCTTTCAACTATATAAAGGGCATCTATGAAGAACCCACAGCTACAATTATCACTAATGCTCAATTTTTTCCCTTAAGATTGAGAACATGACAAAGTTGTCTACTCCCACCACTTCTACTTAATATTGTATTGGAAGATCTAGCCTGAACACATAGACAAGAACAAATAGAAACTTGTTTCTCAGATAACATTATATTATATATTAATGAATAATAAAAATATTATTAATATGGCAAAACTCCCAAAATTGATCCATAAAGTTATCCTTCTCAAAATCACCAGTTATCTTCTTTTTTTTTTTTTTTTGCGGATACTGACAAGCTGTTATCTGATCTCAGAAGCTAAATGGGGGCTGGAGCTTAAGATGGTCACCGAAAGGTTGGACAATAAGAGTCTCTGTGGAGGCAAGTATTTATAAAGACTCTCTGAGTGAGTGGGTAGGTGCTGGTGGGAGTGTGAAAGTCCATCTGAGGGGATACTCAGATGCATGCACCCGGGACCCCTCTCTGAGGGAGACTGCAAGTCCCCACTGCCCTGAGATTGGAGTCCCAGATCACACGCAAGATCATCTGCTGCTTGAGAAAATGCTGAGAAAAGCCTGCTGAATCCAGCTGATTCCCGTTGCCTGGCGCCTGGTCCACACCATCACCTGTCATAACAAATCAGCTGGAGCCCTGGGTCTGATCAGTGGAGAGAGAGGATTGGGAAAGCCAGAAAGGAGTCCATTCCTGGTGAGGAGCCACCCACCAATGCCATTTCCTATGACCCAGGACCAGGCAGAGATTTGCATTGTCCCGCCCAGCTCTCCTCAGCCTCCAACTTGTCGCCTAAGGTAATCTCATCAAACTGGGAGAGACAGAAGCCCCTCCCCCAGGCTGAAGCTGACACCTACACCGCCGAACTATGTCACCGACCTTCCAGGAAGCAAGCTGTGTTAACCCTCAACTGCCCCACCCCCCCCCCAAAGCAGGCCTGCAGTTTTGAGAGTTAGTTGAGGGGGGAGCTGTGATTCAGAAGCTATCTGCAGATCCCAGTATCCACAGACAGGTGTATTGGCCCCCTGGAACGCACTTCCTAGTAGGATTCTTCTCAGACCTAGGAAAAACAGTACAGGAATTCATATGGAAACACAAACGACCAAGATTAGCCAAAACAATTCCTCAGCAAAAAACACAAAACAGGAGGTATCACACTCCCAGACTTTAAACTTTATTATAAAGCTATAATAATCAAAACAGCCTGGTACTGGTACAAGAACAGGCATATAGACCAATGGAATAGAATTGAGGATCCAGAAGCAAAACCTCAATTTCTCAACCAACTCATCTTCGATAAAGCCTCCACCTCCCACTACTGGGAAGAGGAGAACCTATTTAGTAAATGGTGCTGGGAAAACTGGCTGACCACATGCAGAAGATTGAAACAGGACCCCTAACTATCCCCATACGCAAAAATTAACACTAAATGGATCACACACCTAAACGTAAAACCTCAAACTGTAAGAACCTTAGAAAATGCAGGGGACACTCTTTTGGAAGTTGGAACTGGCAACCAATTCCTGATCAAAGCCCGAAGTGCCCAGTCCATAAGAGACAAGATAGACAAGTGAGACCTTATTAAACTGACAAGCTTCTGCAAAGCCAAAGAAACCATCAAGAGAGCAGGGAGACACACCATAGACTGGGAAAAAAGACTTGCCAACTCCTTGTCGGACAAAGGCCTAATTAGCATCAAGGATCTACAAGGAACTCAAACGTGCTGAAAAGAAAAAAAACAACAGCCTCATTACAAGTGGGCAAAAGATATGAATAGACACTTCTCAAAAGAACACATATAAGCAGCCTGCAGACACATGAAAAAATGTTCAGCCTCACTAGTCATCAAGGAGATGCAAATTAAAACTACACTGAGATACCACCTAACTCCAGTCAGAATGGCCATCATCATAACTCAAAAAATAACAAGACGCTGGAGAGGATATGGCGAAAAGGGAACACTTCTACACTGTTGGGGGAAGTGTAAACTAGTACAGCCTCTGGAAATCAGTGTGGCAATTCCTAAAACTCCTAAAAATTGACCTTCCATATGATCCCACAATCCCCCTACTCGGAATATACCCGGAAGAACCCAGGTCACTCTATAAAAAAGATACCTGCATACGTATGTTTATTGCAGCACTGTTCACAATAGCAGGAACATGGAACCAACTGTGCTGCCCATCAAAAGAGGACTGGATAAAAAAAAATGTGGTTCATATATACAATGGAATATTACATAGCCATGAAGAACAAAATCATGAACTTTGCAGCAACATGGATGGAATTAGAGCTTATAATACTGAGTGATCTCTCACAGAAATAAAGAGTTGAGTATCATATGTTCTCACTCATAAGTGGACCTTGAACAACTACCGCATTACTCTAGGAAAGGGATTGAAAGTAGCGGGAAACTGCAGGGAGAGGGGTGGGTAGCTGGGATTGACAGTAGTTGATATCTACCTGGGGAAGGGGGCAAACCTCATCAATAAGGGTACCTACACAATGAACATTTGTATACCTAACCTTGAATTATACCCCACAATTTCAAAATAAAATTTAAAAGAGAAACAAAAAAAGAGAATCTAAAAACAAAAACAAAAAAACCCCACTGAAGTTAAATGCAGTCTCTCACAACAAGGCTAGATGGTACACTGAAGTCGATGGGTTCCTAGAACATTTTTACCTAGTGGGGAAAGCCTGTACTACAAGGGGTCTGCCCTCCAAATGATAATTTCAGAGTTTTTGGGTTCCTCCTTGTATGAACTTCTCTTGATTCATTATTTTAGCCGTCCTATTATAGTATTTTGGTGTTATTTTCCTATTCAACACACTATATTAATCTGTGGGAGAACAGGATTGATATAGTTCTCACTTTAGCATCCTTTACAAAATCTCACACAATAAGCTATGGTTAGAAGGACTGGGTATGTATTTGTTGGCTGGAACATAATAATGTAACATCATTGAGAACACGTTGAAAAATACACTTAAAATAGCATTTGATTTTGCATCCTTGTAAAGCTAGAGTGGTTTATTTTAGAAACAAAATTATGTGTGAGATGTATAGTAAATTTTGAAACTCCTAAATTGTATTAATGGAATTCAATCTGCTTAGTGTTTTTTTTTTTTAACAAAGAACCTGTCACTTATCACTTATGTATTTGGATATTTGTATATTGGATCATAAACACTTTATCTTTTTCCCAAATATATAAGTTTTAAATTTTTTATTTAAAAATAATATTTTAAATTACTAAAGCAATTTCCCCATTAGCATGCCTAAGATAAAAGGTACACATTAATTTTATATCTCTGTTATTTACGCTACAAAAATATAATTCAGTTCCTTTCCTCACAACAGGAGCAAGAGGGGCTGGTTCTTAAAGTAGGAAACAGGGACTATCACACAGCTCAGTAGTCCTCTTTACCACTTTGAACTTTGCCTACCTTATGCCTTTGATCATCAATTATTTAAATGTAAAAGGAAATATTGGGATTTATAAGAAAAACTCCATAATCTCTTTGATTCCCTCCTGACCCACCTCCCAAGTGTTAAAAGTAAGTGAGATTCACCAGCAGCTCGTCTCTTGTTTAGGTACCTGGAGTCTCCATTGCTGCTAGCTACCTGATTAGCAACTTGATGTTGACTATTTGCCAAATTGGAATCTACACTTGTCTGCACTGTTGGTTCAATGAAGTAAGTGTCCACAATTCTGGAGCACTACCCAGAACCACAGCCTCATTGCCTTGCTAAATAAGGCTTATAGGAGGACACTGGTTTGGACTAAGTTACTGCACTAGGCCTAACAGACTAAACCAAAATGGAGTCAGCAATGCTACAGTTCCACGTCACCAAGATGAAATTGTTTACCAGAATTTCCAGAAAATCAGGGGAGTGAGAAAAATAACAGACAAATCCTCAACAAGCCAGTTTTAACCTGCATGATAAGGATGTCCCCTCTGCATTAACTTTTTCAAGGAAAATCGCTCTGAAACATCCAAATTGCTTTTTCTGACTACACATCAACCTCTTTTGCTCAACTCATTGGAACATCCATTCTATTTTATAGAAAAAGGGGCTGACCAATTGTAATTGCAGATAAAATCCAATTAAGATCTTTAAACTGAATTTGTATGTATTTTGTCCTTTGACAACTTCCATTTTAGAAGTGAGACAAAATTTTAAAAATTAAAAGAAAACATGGTAAATTCTTATATATAGAAAAATATTGTTTTTATTAAGAAGGAGGGAAAAGGGTTACCCTCCAAATTACTTAAACTTTTAATCTGGGTTAAATTTCAGTTTTCATAAATTTATTTTTAGCATAAGTAATATATTCATATTAGAAGAAAATAGTACATATATGCCTCCTCTGTGTTTCTTATCTCATCATTTTAACCTAATGCTCTGCTATACTTTGAAGAAGTACTTAATAAAACTAAGCACTTTTATTCAATAAGTACTTAATTAAAATCTAAAATATGCAAGATACTTTGCTAGGCATTTTAGAAGATATTAAGAAAATTATATGTATGTGGTTCTTCTCTTCTAGTAACTCACAATGCAATATAAGAACTGGGAATATAATTTTCATATATTTTCAAATCTATGAAAATTATAAGAATTAATATATGTGTCACAAGTACTTCAAAATTAAAATTAGAGACTATTTCCAAATGACATAAAGCCATCAGTAATAATCAGACATATTATATAACATGATAAACATATCTATAGATATCTCAGAAACTAAGACGGAAAAAAAGACTTTCTTGCTAGCTAACGTCAAATTAAAAAGTTAAATTGATTATTTTGATGCATATCGTTCTTTAAGAATCATTCTTAAAAATGTGAAAAAGTTGCTTAAATATTTTGTATGAGTTGAATATGGAGACAAAAGTTATGTTTATGAAAATCATAAAGTTATGCAGACCATGGAAATGCTATTTGGCATTTGGAAAGTAAACAGTTATATTAAATATTTTCTTACATATTTTAAAAGCTAGGTTTTCAGGTAAAAACAAAATATGTTCTAATTATAATGGGAAATATAGTTTAGAAATATAAATTGCTTACTGCATATAATTTTAACCAAAGGAGCAAGTATTGTTAGATTTTTCCCAGTGTTTAACTTCATAAGGTAACTTATGGCACATTTATTCACAAATTCCTTTAGCAGACTCGAGTTTTTGTTTATTTATTTAATACAAATCACTAACAGTGTTTGCATTGATAATAGTTCTCTTCCAGACCTGTTCAAACCTGAATAGGATTTTCTTTCAATCTTAAGTATTCAATTTGATTGTTTATTTTTAAGAATACTGTACTGAACAGAATGTGTTCATTTTTCTTGTTTTTAAAATGTCTGTGGAAATGCAGAGGACACAAGAGACAAGACTTCTCCAGCTTTTTGGCATCTGCCAGAATATAGTGTTAATGAAATTGAGCTAATGGGTTTGAGTAATTTGAATCCAAATTTAATAAGTATTTACTGACTAACCATTGTATAAGACACTGCTAGGTGGAATAGCAGATACAGGGAGAGCACAGGGGTGAGAGTAGTATAAAGAAAATATGAAAAATGAACATATGCCAATGACTATAACAACAGCAGAATAAGTTCTATAAAAACAAAACAAAAAGCTAAGAGAAAACATTTGGCATTGACTGACTGTTAATTGTCTAGCAATATCCACTCTGTCTTGTTTCTCAGTCACACCACCCTGATGTGATTTGGGGTAGCCATGTATCTAAGTAAAATATTACATTTTCCAGCCTTCTTTGTAGTGAACTTTGGCCAATGCAGCATAAGCAAAAGTGTTGTATGGGCTTTCCAGGGTGACTCCTTAGATGAAGCTGATACATACGTTGATGCAAAGCAGCTAACAAAAACATTTCTATTTTGTTTTATTGTTTTGGTTGCCCTATTTTTGCAGCGGATTGCCATTTCTACTAAAACAAGGTACTAAAAATGCTAGCAAGATGTTCAAGTTAGAAAATTATTAGGTGTAGTTAAGGGAAAAAAATGTGTACACAAGTCAGAAGATTATTTTGGAGATGAGTGTTGAATAACCTTACCATAATGGGTTGCATCAACTTAAAACTCAACTTTCTTTATTCTGGAATGGGTTACACCTTGAATAACACACAATTTTCTAGCCAATCCTATATCACCTGTGTAAATTGGATAACGAAAGGGACTGAATCAGAACAAATTTATGACTAGACAAAGGATGATTTTCACAATATAATTCAGCCTCACAGAACAGCATATTTTCATTAACATAAACAATTCTAATAAATCCTTACCCTTCTGCATATGACATATACACAATTAACTGAATATATTATATACATATAAACATACAATAAAATAAAGTGCAACATGAAATAACAATATATTTTTTGTTTAGCAAATATTTATTAAATATTCTGTGCCAGTCATGCTGTATGAACTAGAGAAAAATTGATGAATAATTCCCTGCCCATGCTAAGTTTCTATTTTACTGAACAAAACTGACTTTTTTTTTTTGAGTTGGAGTCTAACTCTGTAACCCAGGCTGGAGTGCAGTGGCACACTCACAGCCACCCCAGCGTTGACCTGATGGGCTCCAGCAATCCTTCTGCCTCAGCCTTCCAAGTAGCCAGAACTATGGATATAAGCTACCACACCCAGCTAAGTTGTTATTTATTGTAGAGACTAGGTCTCGCCAAGCTGCCGGGGATGGTCTCGAACCTCTGGTCTCAGGCAATCCACACACCTTGGCCTCCCAAAGTGCTGGAATTACAGGCTGAGCCACCAAGCTGGGCCTTTTTTTTTTTTTTTTTTTTGAGTTGGAGTCTCACTCCATCTTCCAGGCTGGAGGGCAGTGGCATGCTCACGGTCACCATAGCCTTGACCTGGTGGTCTTAGGTGATTCTTCCGCCTTAGCCTTCCAGGTAGCTGGAACTACAGATGCAAGCCACCTGGCTATTTTTTGTGATTTATTGTAGAGACGAGGTCTCACCAAGTTGGCAGGGCTGGTCTCGAACCCACTGACTCAGGCAATCCTCTTGCCTCGGCCTTCCAAAGTGCTGGGATTACAGGCTGAGCCACCGCACCTAGCCAAAACTGATTTTAAATACACATATACAATTTAATGTCAGGCCACAAAAAATAATAAATGTCATGAAGAAAAATAAAGCATGAAAATAAGCTGAATATGGCAGCTATTTTAGGAAAGTCTCCTTTGATGCACTACTGTGGCTGTAGATTCTTAGTGATAGGATGAGCTAGATGGTAATCTGGAGAAAGGAAGATGCAGACAGAATAAAAAAAATAGTGTCACTATCCTAAGGAGAGAACATGAAGGTTACCATTGTCAGATCTAGAAAAGACATACAAGAGAAACCAAAGATGAGATGAGAAAAGCTGTCATGGGCTAGAACATGTAAGGCCTTGGAAAGTAGTTTCACTTTAATCTGTGTTTGATGTGAAGGCATTGGAGTGTTTCAAGCAGGGGAATGACACAGTCCCTTTTATCTTTTAAAACACTCATTCTAACTTCTATGTGGAAAATGGATTATAGAGGAGACAACAAGAGTGGAAACAGAAAGACCAGTAACAAATCACTGTTCTAATCTGGGTGAGAAATCATGCTAATAGCAGTATATGTGAAAGAAATGGACAGATTTGGAATTGCCGATGTAATTTCGGGTGTGGGAAGGAATGAGGAAAATCAAGGAGGAATTTCGATTCTCTCTCTCTCTCTCTCTCTCTCTCTCTCTCTCTCTCGTGAAATTGAAGGAAACAAGAATGTCATCACAACACATGCTTTTACCTGAAGGCAATTAAAGGAGCAGCAAATGGAAGAAATGGAAGAAAATCTCTCTCTACTCTTCCCCTTTTCTGCCTAAAGCCAGGATGTAAATTATCCTTTATTGAAGACAACTCTAGATTTTTATCAACCCAGAGAGGCAACAGAAGAATCTGCAAACAAACTTTACTATATTAGTTTCTTCCTCTATATTTATCTTCTCAGTTTTCTGCACTTAAAAGCCTAACACTTCTTTCCAGTGTCTCTATAAATAGATTGTTCTTAGTTGAAGATGCTATGTAATTCCAAGTTCTAAGCCAGAAGATGCTATACACATTTGAGTTACTTTGTGTTGAGGGTTCTCTCACATCATGTGTACTGCACATGTTAACACACTGTTTTTCTCTTGTTAATCTGTCTTTTGTTACAGGGGTCTGTTCCAACTCAGAACTTATGAGGATTGAGGGAAAAATTATTTTTTAACTTTTACACAATGAAACCATTTATTGAGATTGAGGAGATTTAGAGATTTAGAGGGAAATATATTTAAGACAGTGATATGGGTATCATGTGATGAGAATTGAAAGCTTTAAATGATTCTGTCAGTTTGGAGACTCTTGGTAGCTTTCATCCCCGTGGAGAAATTGAGTAGGCATGTTTGTATAAGAATCTGGAACTCAGAGAAATCAGAGATGGAGATAAAATAATTGAGAAGCATCAGTTCATAGATGGTATGAAATTACTCACAGAGTGAATTCTGCAGAGAGGAGGAGTCAGATGAAGGGCGATACAATATTTATATAATAGTTCATATCACTTGGGATCAACTCCCAAAACTTTCACATCCCAGGAAGAAAACCATCCCCACTATGTGAAAAATGACTTATTAGAAATTGCAGCATTAATTTAAAAAAAATAAAATTGTAGCTGTTGCCTACTTAGTTGATTCCAATGTAGGTTATTAATAGATGACTTAGGTCCACTTTTACCCGGAAGCAATCTAGATGAAGTTGAAAAGGAAAGACTCTCATCTCCTGTGAATTCAGAAGACAGTGTTTCTTAAATTCCAAGGTAAATGTGTAATGAATTATTCCACAGAAACAGAAGAGTTCACTGCAATTGTAAAACAACTACATGTATGCTATTAAAGAAGTGGCATAGCATAGAAAAGGCATGAGTAGAAATCTGTCTGGCTCTGCCACTTATTAAATGCATATTAAATATATCAAAGTCTTTGAGTCTGTTTCTTCTCATAGAAAATGGAGTTTAAAATGCCTAGGTTTATTAATAGGGTTTTTGTAAGCCGGGTTCGGTGGCTCAGCCTGTAATCCCTCGCTTGGGGAGGCTGAGGTGAGTGGATTGCCTGAGCCCGCAGGTTCGAGACCCGCCTGGGCAACTTGGCGAGACCTCATCTCTACAATAAATCAAAAAATCAGTTGGGCATGGTAGCGTGTGCCTGTAATTCCGGCTACTAGGAAGGCTGAGGTGGAAGGATCGCCGGAGCCCAGCGGGTCGAGGCTGCGGTGGCCGGGAGCAGCCACTGCACTCCAGTCTGGGTGACGGAGTGAGATTCCAACTCAAAAAAAAAAAAAAAAAATAGGGTTTTTGTAAATACGTCCTAAGAAAAATGTATGTAAAACACATTACAATGTGTCTAGAACACTGGAAGTGTTCAATACATGAAAGCTTGTACTTAGCTACCTTTTAGATAAACCCTGTGTTAAAGAGACCTTGTGGCTTAGCAGGAGCAACATTCCAAACAGATAACTTCTGACCAAACATTTGGAACATGGTTCATTTTTAAATTATACCTAAATGCTCACAATAGGACAAGGAAGGAATTGGCAGTTGTGGGACGCTGCCAGGGGAGGGAGGAAGCGAGGGGCATGCAGCAACATAAAGGGTACCTGATCCTAAACCAGGGTAAGTGAAAGCCCAAACTTCACCTGCACATGATTTCTTAGGTTCCTAATCCTGACTTGTACCCCACATCTTTAAAATAAAATAAAGTATTTTAAAAATCTGCTAGATTTTTTTATGTGCTGAATTCTAAAATATAAATGTAGATGTAAAATAATGCTTGTTTATTCAGAAAGGGCAATGCATAGCTTAAAATGAATTATATGATAATAATTTAAAAAATAAGCCTTCATTTAGAAAACCGATTACTCAAAATGAATATATTATGTAAAGATGCCAACACCAAGCAAACAATAGAAAATATAATCTCATAAATCAGTAGTCCAATAAGATAAATCCAAATACTTTAACAACTACTTAATATCCTATTAACTATCATTAATCTTTGTAGATATTTTTCATTGGCTCCTTAAATCACTATTTATGTTGATGTTTCTGTGTGCTTTTTTTTCCCTCAAGGAGCTCTTGAGAAGAATGTAAACACCATATGTTACATAGTGTTAGGACATAATTATAATTACTTACTGAAGTCAACAGGTAATTTAAATCTGAATAAGTATAAAGCTGCTTTAGAGGCAGCTGCTAACTGTTAAACTGTTTTTTACCACATAAAAATGTATTAAATTATGTAGCTAATAACCTCATTATTCAACATGGATATATTAAAAAACTGAATTTTGTGTGTATTACTAAATCTCATTTTGTGTTTTTTGACTAAAGCTTTAAAACTAACTTATAAGACTGTAAAGAAACAATATTAAATCATGAGGCTTTTGAAATTTTTCTTTTTTAATATGTACACTTTATATTCTTCTCTTAGAGATAATTTTGGAACACCATGTGAATCTCTTCACATATCTGAGTTTATGCACCAATTTTTGCAGAAATTCACTGAGCCTTTCATCAAATCTTTGCGTGAACTAAAGGAAGCAAATTAAAAAGTTATTTCCAGCATACTTCCCATAATGCCGAAATGATTACTAATAAAGTCCTGATACTTTCCTAATTTCCAAGGCTTTATTAAGACATAATTCAAAGAAGAGATAATTTCTAATTCTTTAACCAGATCTTTTCTTAAACATTTACTGATTTGTACCTGTGTGACCTGAAAAAAAATTAAAACAAAATTTAAAATGCCAATTGCAATTTGATCCTGTCAAACTAAGTAGACAGAGGTGCTTAACATTTACCAATATTCATGTTAAATTGAATATTTACTGTTGATTCTGTCTTATAACTGTGTGTACAGTATTCAGCTTGGTTTTAACATATAATTATCTTCAAAGTTCTTTAAAAAATAATTATGAAAACTATGTACCTCTATTTACATCAACAGAAAGTGGAAAGGAACATTTTAAGATTATAAAGTTCATTTTAAAATCTAGAAGCATTCTGAGAGTACACAAAAGCAAAAGTAAGGAAACTGGATAGCAGATAATAAGTCTCAAGAAATCTGAAACCTTATCCAGAAGTCCACCTCTCCACTCTCAGGCAACCCTGCTTTCACTCTGGTTCCACAGAAAAAGTTTGTACATGTGGAAGTGGAAATAAAGATGGGGCGGTCAACTAGAGGATGGGCTGAAAGTATTCCATGCATCCAAGTTATCCCTCCTGCCATCCCTAGCAGAAAACTAAAAGTTTACTCTCTTCAAAAAGAAAATTAGACTCATAACTAAAGAAACATCAGGCAAAACCAAGAAAGGGAGTATCCTACAAAAAACAGGTAAATTAAATTCTGTATACTAAACACTGAAAATCCCACAACCGCAAAATCCCATGTCTTTTCCCTTTTCTTGCTCTCAACACGGCACAGTAGTCTATTCTCTCCAGGCAGGAATTTGCCTGTTATTCTGCTTCTATATATCCAAGCATGATTGCTGACCTTCTAAGAAATTCTGCAAGTTATCAAATAGTCTATAATAAAATCCTTTCTGTTTAAAGTAGCAAAGGCAAATTTGTTTTCTTGCATCTATAAAAATTGATCAATATTCTAGGTTACTTTCATTCCAGCATTGCAAAGGTGGCTCAAAATTATTGGGTTTGTTTTATTAACCTTATATATATAACCTTAATAGAATTATTTTCTCAACAGATGGGAACCCTAATGGAGAGTGCTATCTTATATTTTTTTCTCTTTACTTTTTAAAAATTCTTTTCTCTCTTCTCTCCTCTCCCCTCTCCTCTTCCCTTGCTGTTCCCTCCTCTCCACCTCTATTTTTATCTTTGCCCTTCCTCAACTATATAAAACAAATAGTCAGGATCATGCTTAAAATAAAAACACTATAGACTCTGTAGTATAGAAGATAAAACCAGTCTTTAAAATTTTAAAGACCTAAGTTGTAATGTCAGTTCAGCCATTTACTTGCACTGTGACCTCCACTCAGGATATTTAACTATTCTAATCTTCAATTTCCTTATCTGTAAAATGAGGCAATAATTCAGTGTATTGAGGACTGATACTCTAAAAAAGCAGACAGCTTTCAGGATTTCAATTTGGAGAAATATGTCTGTACCTAAAGCTTTGAGTGCTTAGCTACGAAAGATCTCAAGAAGGGTAATTTTTATAAACCCAAATAGGCAGTGGGTAGAAATACAGTTGTCTCTTAGACCTTGATTACCAGATAATACCAGCCAAGGCAGAAGCCAAGTTTTTGGAACACAACAAGATCCCAACAAAGAACAAGGACAACTTGGCAATGAATTCCCTAGCACCAACTTAGAGTTTCAAAATGGATAATATGTACCTATATTTGGCTCAACTATGCCTAGAACTGTAGGGGGAAAAAAAGGGGGGATCAGTTATAGAAAATTTGGTAGGTTGATACTCTTGAATGGCTTGATCGGTTTTGTTATATTATTTCAGCTTAGAATGGCTAATTTTATTAAATTGCTATTTTATTTCATCACTACTGTGCGACAGAATAGAACACTTGAGAGGAAATTAGGTCTTAAGTGAAAAGTTTTTTCATCATTCATTCATTCAGTAATTCACTCATTTAAATAGTAACAGTGTATTATGTACTGGTTCTATACAGGCACTGAAAAAGGGAATATAAAGAACATATATATATATATACACCTTTAAGAACATGTGTCTGCTGGGAAAAATTGTAAATAAACATATACAGTTTCATGTTAGAAGTTTGATTAAAGTACTGTGGGGACTTTAGAGAGAATTTTTCATAAAAGAAGTGGCATTTAACTGTGCATTAAGTGGGAAGAGGACAGAGAAGATGGAAAATTATACCAAAGGTAAAAGAAACAGCTTGTTTATTTCTGCAAAATGGAAACTCCTTTCTCTTTATTAATGTTATAACCAATTAACAATTAGGAGGGCAAGTAATGTGCATTCCAAACATTTCAATATGCAGCTCAACATTTATAAACAGAACAAAGATTCTTTGGTCAAGAATAAAATCCAGATCTTATATATGTGACACTACTGACTATGGTAAGCAGAATAATACCTCCCATCCACCTTCTCCAAGGAAATCCACAGCAAAGGGGAATTAAGGATTTAGATGAAATTAAGTGAATAATAGTGAATCTTTCCTGAACTAGCTGGGTGTACCCAGTGAAGTAATAAGGATCCTTAAATGGTAATGAAGGAGGCAGAAAAAGA
>CAUYQG010276941.1:0-38451 GCA_963574415.1 Tarsius wallacei | reverse complement strand
GGAGCCCAGCAGGTCGAGGCTGCGGTGGCCGGGAGCGGCCTCTGCACTCCAGTCTGGGCGACAGAGTGAGACTCCAACTTAAAAAAAAAAGTAATTTCCTTGTGGAAATTTTCAGATGATGTTTCCCCCCAAAGGTTATCTCATGACAGGATATAGGATGGAAACTTGTTCCAGAGGCAACAAAATGTAAACTTGATCATTGTGTTGATAAGGAGTAACAATGGATGACTCCATGAGCCTGGATCTTCCTGGGAACATTCACAGACAAATGTGTAAATATGCTGTCTGGACTATGGCAGGTAAACATCCATTGTTGTGGGCACATGTTTACATGAAGTTAATTATTGGCAGATCAGAAACAGCTAGAACCTTAATCTCTCTGCCTTTAGGCTAGGATTCTCTTGGCATTCTATCTCCAACTTTCAATGTCTGCATGAAAGAGTAGCTGCCATGTGTTTTTTGGTTTTTTGGGGTTTTTTTGAGTTGGAGTCTCACTCTGTCGCCCAGACTGGAGTGCAGTGGCACGCTCCCGGCCACTGCCGAGCTCCGGCGATCTTTCTGCCTCAGCCTTCCAAGTAGCTGGAACTACAGGCGTCCGCTACCATGCCCGGCTAGTTTTTGATTTATTGTAGAGACGAGGTCTCGCCAAGTTGCCCTGGCAGGTCTCAAACCCGCGGGCTCATGCAATCCACTCACCTCTTCAGCT
Source organism: Tarsius wallacei (assembly GCA_963574415.1). Taxonomy (NCBI): domain Eukaryota; kingdom Metazoa; phylum Chordata; class Mammalia; order Primates; family Tarsiidae; genus Tarsius; species Tarsius wallacei. The sequence continues at coordinate 37,745 of CAUYQG010276941.1, read as the reverse complement.
ACCCCTGTCTAAGATTGAAAACGACACTGGCTCCGAGTCTAGTGTTTGACAATACTAACATGGGACCAGTCCTTCTACGTGCAGAGTTTTGTCATCTATCTTAAGAGTGTTGTTCTGTTTTTCTTCACCGTTAAAGCTTCATTGATTCACTTATTCATTCCACGGTCATTGACCGTTGACTTTGGGCAGAGCTTGTATAACAGTCTTAATCTTTAGCCTGGTGTGTAATAAATAGCTAATCCCTACTGTTCCTCTTCCCACCCTGAGCACATTATGTCTCTTGTTTTCTCAATTAAATTTTGGCATTCTGTTGTTGTTTTTTTTAAAGCCAGATTCCTAAAAATCAATGGTACGAGTGGGGTTTGCTCCCTGTTATTTTATTTTAGCCTCAGTAACATGCTGTGTAGGTTTATAGTCCAGGAGCAATAGGCTACATCATATAACCTGTGTGTGTAATAGGCTATATAGTCTACATCATATAACCTGTGTGTGTAATAGGCTATATAGTCCATCTAACCAGGGTGGAGCAGGACAGGTAAGGAAACCCAGGGGCAGAAGACCCCCAAAGGAAGCACCTAGCACATTGCCTAACACTGAAAGTAATGGATGAATGTACTCAAAATTTTTTGTGACAAAAAAATTTTTAGGACAAAAAAAGTCACTTGAAATTTAATTTGGGCTAATAGGAAATATGGCAGGCAGCCTACTAACCATTTAGAGTGGAGAACTGAAGTTGGGGAGGTTCCCCTACCATGCAAGTCTTGACTAGGCTTAGCAAAACCCAAAGTTTACCAGAAACTGGAAACAACTCAAATGTCCATCAACAGTAGAATGAATAAATAAATTATGGTATTTCATTTGCTATAATATGAATGAAGATGAATGAGATGAAATGGAAATGAATTATGTAAAACTGTAGGTATCAACAAGGATGAATCATATGGCCATGTGAAATGAAAGAAGTCAGGCACACACACACAAAAAAAATGCATGTTGTATAATATAGGCAAAGCAAATCTGTAGTGGTAGAATTCAAAAGAATGGTTTCTATAGGGAGGGAATAGGTAGAGATGGGAGGAAGCACAAGTTGGATTTCTGAGGTCCTATTCGTGTTCAACTTCTTCACTTGTGTGGTAACGTAGAAATATTCACTTTGTGATAATTTATTGAGCAAATACAGTCATGTATATATCTATCTATCCAACTATCTATCTATCTATCTATTGAGTTGTAATCCTACTCTGTCACCCAGGCTGGAGTGCAGTGGCACCCTCACAGCCACCCCAGAGTCGACCTGTTGGGCTCCAGTGATCCTTCCGTCTCAGCCTTCCAAGTAGCCTGAACTACAGACGCATGTCACCTCATCCGGCTAATTTTTGTGATTTGTCATAGAGACGAGGTCTCACCATATTGCCCAGGCTGGTCTCGAACCCGCGTGCTCAGGCAATCCTCTCACCTCGGCCTCCCAAAGTGCTGGGATTACAGGCTGAGCCACCACACCTGGCCCATGTATGTCTTAATGATGGGAATAAGTTCTGAGAAATGTGTCGTTAGGCGATTTCATCATCGTGTGAACATCATAGAGCAAACTTACACAAACCTAGACTATATAGCCTATTACACACACAGGTTATATGATGTAGCCTATTGCTCCTGGACTATAAACCTACACAGCATGTTACTGTACTAAATGCTATAGGCAACTGGACACGATGGTAAGTACCTGTGTATCTAAACATAGAAAAGGTACAGTCAACATGCAGTATTATAATTTTATAGTACCACCATCATATATGTGGTCTGTTATTGAAAGAAATGTACTTACTTGTATGTGGTGTATGACTGTACTTATCATTCGTGTGTAACATATGTGTGACAGTCTAAAGAAATCCAAATCTCGGATTAGGCCCTCATTTTTCATTGGGGAACTGGGCTTGCAAGAACTAAAAAAAGTCCTCAGAATTCCTGCCTAGCATAGCAGGACCATTTCTGGAGTCAGGGGAACTGAGTCAAAAACCTGAGTAGAAGGTTGGGACAACAGTAGCGGATAAGGCAGGGCCGGGTAAGAAGGGTCACCTGATACCAGTCTTGGGAGCAAGTCACACAAAACAGAAGAGCTGAGATTACTGGCATTCAGGATTGGCTCAGAAACTCGGTGGGCCAGAACATGGGAATGAAGTCTATCAGTGGGGTTGCCAAGGATGAGGGGTTGACAGGAGGAAGTGGTGTATTGGGAGTCCAGATCTGTTTGGTTTGGTTTGGTTTTAACTCTGAGGAGACCACACGCCTCTTCTCCTATAGCATGCCCTCCCTAATGTGGATAGTAGGGTTGGTCCAGGTCATGCAACTGTGGCTCTGCTTTTTCATCTAGAAAGAATGGCACAAGTTTCTCAAAAGCACAAGCTGCTAGGGCATAATTAATTGCTTTTTTTTTTTTCTCAACTATTGGTCTCTGTGGAAGAGACTTGGCTTAATGGAAGAGGGTAATGAAGGACAGGTTTGGAAAAGAGAGGGTCTAAACAGGATCTATGTCAATGCTAAGCCACATGAGGGAGAAGAGGGGTTTTCTCTTGGAGTTCATGCTAGAGTGAAAGGTCACGTGGTGGGAAGGCATATCTGAATAGGGAAGTGTAAAGGAGCATAAAGATGGGAGAGTCTGAGAAGTCAAAAGGAAGTTGTTTCTTTTTAGTCCATAAAATGTTTCCTGAAAGCATTTTTGTAGAAAAGCTTTATCTAGGAGAGTTTCTTTGATCCTGCACCAGCACGCAAGAGAGTATAAGTAAATGATATTATTTACACCAGCCTGACCCACCCTGCTTCCTGTCCCTGAGTTTCTTTAGCAAAACACATAGCGCAATGCTTTGGCAAAGCTGTATGGATAGCATCTGACCTCATCAGAAAGGTGTGATTTATAGCATGTTGATCTCCAGTATGTTGGTGCAATGCCCAAAAGAGAAGGAAAGTCTCAGTAAAGGAACATTTCAGAAAATCTCCAGTCTGTGGGTGGAATCCCATCTCCAAGCCAGGCTGAGGTCACCAGACCACCAAGATAAAGAACTCTTCCAATGCTGTATGAACCTAGGGAAGCTGGACTAGTGAGATCAGCAGTGTTTGAGGTCCTCAGGCATAAGTAGGGCAGTAGCTGAGATGGCCTTTCTCAACTCTGACTGTCCTGCCCCTGCTTAGAACACCATGCCCGCCCAAAATGTCTCTCACCTTGAATCATTTGTTTTAGTCTCCATCGTTTATACCACAAGGGGAGAATAATTGCACCATCACAGACCTTCCACATATCAAGATGACTTATCAGAGGCTCTCAGACTTGCCACATGTGTTTGTCCCATGGGCATGTGACTGAAAATTTACTAAACCTCTCTGTTCGTCAGTTTCCTCATCTGTTAAAACCTGTACCTACTCATGAGGCTATTGTGAGAATGAAATGAAATATAAATGATTAAAGTACTTAGCCCTGGCCGGGTGCAGTGGCTCAAGCTTGTAATCCCAGCACTTTGGGAGGCCGAAGTGAGAGGATTCAAGACCAGCCTGGGCAACTTGGCAAGACCTCATCTCTACAATAAAAATCAAAAAATTAGCTGGGCATGGTGGCATGCACCTATAGTTCCAGTTACTTGGAAGGCTCAAGCGGAAAGATCGCCTGAGCCCAGCAGGTCAAGTGAGCGGTGACCGTGAGCATGCCATTGAACTCCTGCCTGGGCAACAGAGTAACTCTGATTCAATAAATAAATACATAAGTAAGTAGTACTTAGCCCAGTAGTTGGCCCATAGTAGGTGCTCCAGAAGTAATAGGCATTACTCTAAACTCATTGGAAGCCTTTAACCACTTGGTTTAAATGAGGTGAACCTGGGGCATGAGATGGAGCAGGTGGTTTAGAATGTGCAACCGCAGAGGGCATTTGGAAGGAATTCTGCAAGAGTTGAGTAGAAGGTCTCCCAAAGAACAATATACTGGCTACCTCACAGGATCCATTCCTAGATCAGGATCCATTATTGAAGCTAATTTCAACATAAAGGAGCTCCTTGGATGGTGCCTATGAACCCAAACCTCTGTTGTTGCTAAGATTTCTGTTTCTGAGTACATCTCACTGGGAGTGGTAGCAGGTAGAGAAAGCCTTCAAGAAGTTGTCCATTTGGGGGTGTCTGTCTGGCAAATGAAGAAATGCCCTCTGGGCAGAAGGAATGAGCAAAGGCTGGTCTTTCAGGGACTCATCAAACAACACTCAGACATTTCAAATGTCCCAAGATGGGCAGCTTTGACCCTGAATGTCCTTTCCTTGATTTAAAAAAATAAAATAAAAATTTAAAGGGAAATTTAAGCAGTGTGTTTCCAAGAATTTACACCTAATTCATCAAATCTATTGTTTTCTGAGAGTTGTCTGAAGTCCAACAAGACTAATAAGCCTTTTTTTTTTTTTTCAAATGTCTTCAACCCTTTTTTCTTAGAAGGACATTTAGAGACTTTGAAAGTTGTTCCAAGGGTAATAATAATAATAAAATGCTCAACCCCTGCAGGTTCAAAATTTACTTAATACTCTGAGCCCAAGGGATTTAAATTATTACTGGAGTTTATTATCTCCTGTTTATGGGGCTTTGCAGCAGGGAGAAAGAAACCACGTGGAGGTTCACTAGAGTTCACTGTGTAGTTCGCCTCGTGGTCATTCCTGTAGCCCAGAAGACTCCTCCAGAACCTTCTCAGTCTGAACCTTCAGAGTAAGATTCCCTCACGTGGTGATACAGTCCTGCTGAGGGTACTGACTTTTCAGTCTGGATTAATTTTAGCTGAGGGATCAGAGCCAGAGCCCTCCTAGAATGGTGCTCTTGTAGGGCATACAATTTACGTCACAAAAATGGGTGATATATTGTTAGGCAACTAAGGGGTGGAAAGAGAACAATTTTCCTTTGGGGTGTGTGCAAAGGAATCCACTGCCACAGCTCCCCTTGAACTCTTTACATAGTTATCTGAGGACCTCTGGTGGTGGAATTTTTCCCAGCATGTATGAATTTATGTTTCTGAGCCAAGCCATCAGACCCTGTTACATTTTCCTACATTCCTTTCCTCCTGTTTTGTCATTCACATTAAGCAAGGAGCAAGAATCAGTTGCAAACAGTCAGAATAAAGTGGTGCATGTGCCTGACCAGACTGTCATTTCACAAAAGTTGCCTGGTGCCTTCTCTTCCAGTGAACCTCTGATAAGTTTCCTGAAGCAAGAGAAGGCAGCCAACATGAAGGAAAATGTGGCATCCGCAACAGTTTTCACTCTGCTACTTTTTATCAACACCAGCCTCCTGAATGGTAAGTAAGAGACTGTCCTGCTCTCTTTCATTGTCTGGGGTGTTTGTCAAGAGGGTGGAGAGTTCATCGCAGTCTTCTTGCAGCACTGTTATGACAAATGAAAATGTTCATGTCCTGTGCTGCTATTAAATTATTTGCAATATTTTTACATCAGAATTAATGCAGTGAATACAAAATCTTGTCACTGTGCTCTCTGCCTTCCATCCTCATTTCAGGAGTGTAATGAAACAGCTGTGAGGATGACAGGACCTGAGTTCCAATCCAGGCTCTGGCTGTTACTAACTGTGTGACCTTGAGCCAATTACCTAATCTCTCTGGGCTTCCAAATTTTCAAAGTGAGGATAGAGGTGTTTCCTTCTCCTTAGATGAAATAATGTATGTGAAAAATCTTTGAAAAATTATAACAGGATGTGAGAGTTTGCTGTTACATGGTAGGAAACAGGTACAGCCAACTGTATCATCTGTGCTAATGGGAGAAATGGAAGTCCACATCTAAATGAGAGTGTGGATGCCTGTGAATGTACATTTCTGTATGGCTGCCTGGGTATGCAGACTTCTATGTGTACCTATGTGTACATTAACTTTTCTATGTGTGCCTGATTACAAATGCTTCTCTGTGTATATGTGTATGTGTATACTTATTTTTTATTTTAATTTTTATGTATTGAGGAGGTATGAGTGCAGATTTCTTACTGCATATATTACATAGTAGTGACAGCTGGGCTTTTATTTATTTATTTATTTATTTTTGAGTTGGAGTCTCACTCTGTCGCCCAGGCTAGAGTTCAGTGGCACGCTCACAGTCACCCCAGCATCGACCTGCTGGGCTCCGGGGATCCTTCCACCTCAGGCTTCCAAGTAGCCAGAACTACAGGTGCATGCTACCACGCCTGGCTAATTTTTTATTTATTGTAGAGATGAGGTCCCACTAAGTTGCCCGAGTTGGTCTCAAGCCCGCAGGCTCAGGCAATCCACTCACCTCTGCCTCCCAAAGTGCTGGGATTGCCGGTTGAGCCACCAAGCCCGGCCAACAGCTGGGCATTTAGCATACCCATCACCAAAATAGTGAACATTGCACCCAATAGGTAATTTTTCTTTTCTCACTCTGTCACCCAGGCTGACAAGTAGCAGAACTACAGGCAAGTGCTACCACACCCGTCTTATTTTTTTGATCTATTATAGAGACAAGGTCTCACCAAGTTGCCCAGGCTGGTCTCCACCAGGCTGGCCTCGAACCCCTGAGCTCAGGCAATCCTCTCACCTCGGCCTCCCAAAGTGCTGGGATTACAGGCTTGAGCCACCGCACCTCACCTAATAGATAATTTTTCAGTCCTTACCCTCCCTTTCACCCTTCTACCCTCCCATCTTTCGTAGACACTGATGTCTATTATTCCACTTTGTATATCCATGTATCCATTGTTTAGCTCCCTCTATGTGTATACTTCTGTGTGTGGATATAAATAGAAGGCCCTATTAAAAAGTATACACATTTTAAGAATAAAAAAACTGTGTTAAAATTTTAATACTCAATATATACTGATGACAAAAGATGAATACAAGTCACATTGGACTTACAAGAGGTGCTCAAAGTGGCTACCATCAGCATCTAGACACTTCTGATTCTGGCAAACTAAAAGTAATACATAGATAACATCTCTTACATTTTTGGGCACCCTGGTATCTGTGTGTGTACCTGTGTGTATTTCCATATGTGTGTATTTTTCCATGTGTACCTTTATGTGTACTAGTATGTACTTCCATGAGTATGCACCTATGTGTATTTCTCTCTCTCTCTTTCTCTTTGTGTGTGTGTGTATGTGTGTGTGTGTGTGTGTGTGTGTGTGTGTGTGTGTATGTGATACTTCTGATGTGGGCTCTGTGTGGAATGTATCTATGTACTTGTTTGTGTAGTACCTGTGTGGTTGTCTCTGTGTTTCTATGCATTGAGACAGTTCATCAATTTCAATTGTCTCCTCTAAAGCAGATGAAGAGAATATTTGACTAATTGTAGTTTTACAAATCTACCCTCCTCTCTAGAGTTTCCTAAAGGGAAAGCAAAGGTCAGAATAATCCACAAGGGAGACCTTAAATACTCAAATAATCAATGATTGTTCTAATTGGTTTCTGAGTGTGCTCATTATTGAACCATAGACTTGGAATTGTTTGTTTGTTTGTTTGTTTTAGAGTCAGGGCCTTGCTCTTTCACCCAGGCTGGAGTGTAGTGGCACAATCATAGCTCACTGCAGCCTCAAATTCTCAGGCTACAGCCATCCTCCTGCCTCGACCTCCCAAAGGACTGGGATTACAGGCATGAGCCACCGTGCTTGGCTTGAATTTTTTTTTAATCAACTTTCTTTTCTATTTCACACACACCCTGCACCACTCATGAAAACAAAACAAAACTTTCATTTTTGCCATGACTCTCAACAACACATTATCCTGAAGAAATTGTCCCTAGAGGATGACCAATGTTACAAATATTGTCAGGTTGGCATGGACGCTTTTCAGCAGGGCCTGTTAGCTGGAGGGGAGGGCAGCCCAGCTCCACTACCAGCCTGGTTTCCCAGATTGCATATTGCCATTCCATGACACTCTTTCTGGCTGGCTTGGCTTAGAGAGCCCCCTTCCCACCCATATCCCCTCACTGAGGTCTCCTCCTAAGTTGCTTTTTCTCTTTTTTTTTTTTTTTTTTTTTTGAGTAGGAGTCTCACTCTGTTGCCCAGGCTGGAGTGCAGTGGCATGCTGCTCATAGCCACCACAGCCTCGACCTGCTGGGCTCAGGCAATCTCGCTGCCTTCGGCCTTCCAAGTAGCTGGAACTACAAGCATGAACTGCCATGCCCGGCTCATTTTTTGATTTATTGTTTAGGTGAGGTCTTACCAAGTTGCCCAGGCTGGTCTCAAACCCCTGAGCTTAGGCAATCCTCTAGCCTCGACCTCCCAAAGTGCTGGGATTACAGGCTTGAGCCACTGCACCTGACCTCTAAGTTGCTTTTTCTGATCTGGTGCTCAGAGCCTGCTTGAGGAATAGGAGTAGGAATGTGGGAGAAAAGAGAGAGAACCCCCTGAGTTGCTGAGACTCGCATCTGAAATCTCTCATCTCTGTTCCTAACTTCCTGAACTGAATGCTAGGGCACCCAGTTAGGCATAAAAGAGGACCATGTGGAGTCATATAGGTGAGCATGGGTGGCCTCTCCAACCCAGCAGCATCAGGATGAACTTCCAGGGCTACTCTGTCCCTCTTTAGACCTGACAGTCAAGCAAGAGAAATGAGGACCAGCTTGCCAAGTGCTCATTCTGTCCTCTTGACATTGAATTTCCACACCACCTCATTCAGAACTTCCAGTTTCCAGCCTGGGACTGGATACAGGTTGTAGATAATAATGGTCACTCACAACCAGGAGAGGAGCTAGCCACTCTTCTACCTCTCACCAAGCCCCTCCTACCTCAAAAAGATCTGTAAAATTACTAGGAAGCCCTTTGTCTGAAAGATCTAAGGAAAGAGAGTGAAATAGAAAACAGGAATAAAAACCAAGATTCAGAAATGGGGATAAAGAGGATGGGGAGATAGATTGTGAGACTGGATCATAAGGTCCAAACTGAATGGAATCAAGAAAAAGGAGAAGACAGGAGAGAGAGGATGGGATGGATGCCCAGAGAAAGGGAGCTTCAGTGAGGCGGTGAATGAACAGAAGATCAGGAACAGGTTGAGTTAACTGTGTGGGGGTGACAGAAAGATTGAGATTGGTGAGCAGACCGGAGAAGTGCCAGGGAGCAATGTTCTTGCAGTGTTCACAGGTTGCTTGCAGCTGGAGGAGTCTTTGTATGGTCGCCTTAGACTGTGGGAGGATATCAGCTTTATAGACCCCATGGGATAACAGAAGGGCCACATATCCTTCAATCTATGTGTATCCATCTTACTGTGTGCGCGCGCGCACATGTGTGTGTGTGTGTGTGTGTGTGTGTGTGTGTAAAATTTTGCAGTTAGTCATTGGTCCTCCCATAGGCTGTTTTTATTTTTTGTAGAGACAAGGTCTCTACAAAAATATTACTCAGGCTCGTCTCAGACCCCTGGCCTCAAGTGATCCTCCCACCTTGTCTTCCCAAAGTGCTGGGATTGTAAGCATGAACGACCACACCCAGCCATCACATAGTCTGTTGATATCCACATCTCAAAGTGCACACACACACACCACCTGATTGCAAAGCTCTGTAAAAGCCTTGACAACATCAAGATGGCGCACAGAGCCAAGTTATTTGTTATTGGTGTTTAGTATTTTCGAACACACCAACTTAGGCCTACTCACCCTGAGACTTCATCACTGGTCTGGGTCTTGTCAGTCTGCTTCTGTCACCAGAAGAAGGGTTGAATTGTTGAATGGACCTCAATATTGACTCCAACGGCTTCTGGCTTTTTCTAGGACAATCACCTCCTGGAAAACCTGAGATCTCTAAATGCCGTTCTCCTGAAAAGGAAACATTCACCTGCTGGTGGAAGCCAGGAACAGATGGAGGACTTCCTACCAATTACACACTGATTTACCACAAGGAAGGGTAAAATGTTCTCTTCTCTCCTGTCAAATCCCATATGAGTGTTCCCACTATCCAAGCCGAAGGAACACTGGTTTGGAGTTACAAAGTTCCTGGATTTGCACCAAGAAGGCTCATACCACTGGGGGAAATGGGAGTCTAAGGTCCATATCCACATTCTCTTCCAAGTGTCCTTTAAGAATTCTGCCAATCTTCATAAGGTTATCAGCCACACAGCAAAACAATATTAATAATGTTTCAAATTACCTGTCACAGTTTAGGTTTCTCCCAAGGCCTCATATGTTTCCTAAATGCTAGTTAATCTTAGAAGCTCACCTTGTTTCATTTATATATTTATTTAGTAAACATGTTACTTTTGAAACATAAGAGGATTATATGAAATACCACCATGTAATCCTTGACAAACATGGTACATCAAGTTTTCAAACTTGTTTCATATTCAAGAAAATAAACAGCCTTGTAAGGAAAGAAAGGTGAGGATTTTTCCTTAGCACATTGCTGACCCAGGACCCACTATCATATTTGGGCCTTAGATTGCAGTGAGAACTAAACAAACTCATCTCTGTGCAAGCATCTTGTTGCACTCACAATGAGACCATTCTGGAAATCCCAGGAGAGCTGTATCCTTCCCCCAAAAAAGAAAATATTTAGTTCTGGCTCACTTTCCAATAACTGCACTTTGTTGTACACAAAGCTGTCATCCCAGCTGGGATCCAAAGGGGCGTCATGTAAACAGATCTCAGGGACTCAGATGCAACCAAAATTGAATAAGCCTCCATACCTGTGCAGAGTGTCTTGAACTGAGGCTGCTAAATCTGAATGTGGACAACCTAATGAGCCACTGGGACATAAAATCTCTCCTTTCAAAGTCACGTCTCTCCTTTCAAAGACTTGATGCTGTCTGAAATGTACTGACATCACTTTTTATTCTCTTGAATCCTTTTTTTAAAAAATATAGTTTATTTAGAAAGTAAATTGGAGAGAGAGAGGGAGGGGAGGGGGCCAAAGTTTGGAAACATGGTGACAGCTATAGCTCATAGAGCACATGGCCACATCTAGTAAGGCACTGGCCCCTTTTTTTTTAATGAAATGTATTTCAACTCATATCTGCAACAACTGCTTAATCTTGCTTGGCCCCAGTGTACACATGAAACAGGTGGAAATCCCAGTATTTGAGGTAACTCAATGACAGTGCTCTGATTTATATCCCAAAGCCCACAAAAACACTTGTAGAAGGGAAGAGTTGATGAGAAGCAGAGCACTTGAGGCCCTAAAATAACCTTCCCAGCATGCTCTTCTCTCTCTTGCTCCAGCTGACATGGGCAGAACAGGGAAGCCTGGAAGACATCTGTCAGCTCTGACTTTTGCACTTGAAATACCCGATCCCCAAAGCCAATGGCATTGATTTATTAAGAAAAAAACTAGACTCTCTTTATTACTTTCTTATTCATTCCTAATACATCGCTCATTGCAGAGAGACACTCACCCATGAATGTCCAGACTACAAAACCGGTGGCCCCCACTCCTGCTACTTTAGCAAGAAGCACACCTCCATATGGAAAATGTACATCATCACAGTAAGTGCCACTAACCGGATGGGAAGAAGTTCCTCGGACCCACTTTATGTGGACGTGACTTACATAGGTAAGAGGAAGGGGACTGGGTGAGGAGGAATTCGTTACTTCATTATGTGTTAACCAATAGTTAAACTCAGGTTGAGTCTTCTTGGCTTTTGGATGGATCCCAAAAAAGAAGAATGAGGAAATTCACAATGTCCTTGTCGGCTAAACATTTCAAATCCATTTTTATCAAGTCGTTGATGACAGTAGGGCTGGCACTTGGGATCTTTGTGCTTCTGCGCTTCCCCTAGACTCTTGCACCCAGCATAAATGTGTGCTTCCCTTGCCAAGTCTTCTCTCCTGCCTCCCCCAACCCAACAATCAGTGTCTTCTTCTTCCTTGGCAAAATAGGTTCTATATCCACAGCACTTGGTCTGCTTGCTTTGCCCCATACTCAATTCTCTCTCTCTCTCTCTCTCTCTCTCTCTCCCCACCTTCCTTCCACACCCCCCCCACATATATATTTATATTATATATACTATATTTTTATATATATATATATTAGAAGCCTGAGCTATTTTTTTTAAAGACATGGGGTACAATTCAGGGTTAGGTATACAAATGTTCATTATACAGGTACCCTTGTTGATGAGGTGTGCCCCTCCCTCCCCTGACAGTTTCCCTCAACTGCCAATCCCACCCCCCTCCCCTGGCAGTTTTCCACACCGCCAATTCCACCCCCCTCCCCTGGCAGTTTCCTACTACTGCCAATCCCTTTCTTATAGTATTATGATAATTGTTCAAGTTCCGCAAATGAGTGAGATCATATGGTACTCTGTTCTTTGTTTCTGTGAGAGATCACTGTGTATGATAGACTCTAAATTCATCCAAGTTGCTGTGAAGTCCATATGTTCGTCCTTCTTTATGGCTGCATAATATTTGATTGTGTACATGTACCACATTTTTTTTCATTCAGTCCAGCTTCGAAGGTAGGCATGGTTGGTTCCATCTTTTTGCTATTGTGACTAGAGCTGCAGCAAACATGCATGTGCAGATATCTTTTTTGTAGAATGATTTGAGTTCCTCCAGGTATATTCCCAACAGGGGGATTGCTGGGTCATACAGAAGGTCAATTTCTAGTTCTTTCAGAAATTGCCACACTGTCTTCCAAAGAGGTTGCACTAATTTGCATATTATTTTACAAATAAAGAATTGGGGTATAAATAGTGCTATCTGAGAGCAGGCTAAGGCCAAGATCACAAGTACAATGTTTGCCAAAGTCATTAATCAGCATAGTAGAACAAGATCAACCTGAAAGATTCTGCTGCTTTGCATGATCAACCTGGGCAATTGTGCATAGCTATAGTGGCCTTCATGGTTTAGCAGGGATGACAAAAGGAAGCCTAGGACAGAGATAGCTTGGCCCAGCCATCATATTGGATAATTATCTGTGAAGTAGCTAATTAGGTTCAAGGTCACTCAAGTCTTTCTGATGTACCTAACATCACCCAACAAGGAAAATCAGGATGAGACCCTTCAATGTTCACTTGCATATCATCCCATTGACATGTTATCAGTGTTTGATCTTTAAAAACTAGAAAAGCGTCCACTACCAAGTGGCACACACTTGAATATTTTCTTTTCCCCAACAAATCACTGGAATGAGCATGGGGATGGAAACTGAATTGGATCTTAGTTTAAGAAAATCAGAAAGACAATTCCACTGGGAAATAGGAATAAAATAAAATTCTGGTCATATAAATTTGCTTCAGATATGAAGTTTTTAAAAAGCTAAGTGCCAAATAATTCCATTTTCATGGGCTCTTTCTTGAATTGCCTTACCCTCAAACTTATAGTAGATAATTGAGGGCAAAATAATGAAAGCAAGAAATGTTCTGAAATGAGCAACTGTTATAATAAACACACAAAAAAGGAGCTTTCTAAAGAAAAGAGTAATGTCTTTAAAAAGTTAAATCAGTAAGTGTGTGTGTCAAATTCTCATTGATTCTAGAAAACAAGTTCTCTGGTGAGAGCATATGGTGGGCCATATTTTTCAAAATAATAAAAGAAGTGTTCTTGGAATTGTCATATAACCCTGCAGCCTACAGTGTTGGTGACAGGCCTTGGAAGTTCATCTAAAAATGAATGCTACATTTTCTGACAGCTTGACTCTCATCCAGTGATATCCTGCAGGACAGAATGACAATGCTGACAGATAATTGCTCAGTAATATATTTCTTTTGTTATTGTTGTTGTTGAGTAATGTTTAGCTGTGCTGAAGTCACTTGAAAACAGTGGTTTGTAACTGGGAGCTATTTTGCCTCTCACATGATATTTGGCAATGTCTGGAGACATTTTCAATAGTCACAACCCAGGGAAGAGTAGTGGTGGTGATGTTACTGGCATCTAATGGGTGGAGCCCAGAGATCCTGCTAAGCATCCTTCAGTACACTGGGCAGCCCTCTACAAAAAATAATTATGTGGTCCAAAATACAAGTAATGCTAAGATTGAGAAAGTTTGCTCTAAAGGATTCATCCCAAACATTTTACTTGTTCTTTTGTACAAAATATTTTTTATCAGAGGCATTGCTCAATATGTACTGAACTTAAAACGTATGGTCATTAACTGATGTTTGTTTAGCCCACATGTTCAAAATAATCTTTCCTATTCACTCGGTAACATATAAATATTAGGATTAGCAGCAAATTTTTTAAAGTTCATTTTTTAGACAAATGTAGGTCGTAATGCCAACTACACTAGTTACACTCACCCTTTCCCTGTCTGGTATAGAGACTGATTTCAGAAGATAATAAGTTAATGGAGAAAATGTCATTGACCAGCAGGACCAAGACTAGGGTGAGGCAAGCCAGCACCCCAGACCACTCATCTTAGGGAGATACTCACAGGGCTCGTAACTACAAGAATCTGAGAGTAAGTGCCTCTTTCATTTTTTTTAATTGCGCTAAAATACACAAAATACACATACAATTCATGAGTTTAACTATTTTAAAGTATGCAATTGAATGGCATTAGTTTATTCACAGTGAGATGCATCCATCACCACTATCTAGTTCCAGAACATGTTTATCTCCCTAAAGGCAAACTTCATACTCACTACTAAGAGGATCCTCTTCACTTCTCCCTCCCTCAGTCCCTAGCAACCACTAATCTGACTTCCGTCTCTAGGGACTTGCCTAGTTGGGATATTCATTTATTCTATATGGACTCACACAATAAGTGACTGTACCACATTTACTTATCCATTCATCAGTTGATAAACATTTAGTGTTTGTTTGTTTTTTTCATCTTTTGGCTGTGTGTGTAGTTCTGTTAGGGACATTCATGTGCAAGTTTTTTCTTGAATATCTGTTTTCAATTCCTTTGAGTATATGCCTAGGTATAGAATGGATGGACAATACGGTCTATGTTTAACTTTTTGAGGAACTTCCAGACTGTTTCTCACAGTGGCTACATGGGCTGACATTCCTGCCAGCAATATATGAGGGTTCCAACTTCTCCATATCCTCATCAATACTTGTAATTTTTTATTTTTTGAATTCTAACCATGCTGGTGGATGTAAAATGGTATCTCACTGTGGTTTTGATTTGCATGTCCGGAAGACTAATGACATTGAGCATCTTTTGATGTGCTTCTTGGCCATTTGTCTCTCCTTAAATTTTGCACCCTCTAATGCTGAATTGTACCCCACATCTTTAAAATAAAAATAATAATTTTTAGGAAAAAACTCTTCTTATTGAGAAATATATCATAGATACAAAGAAGTGATTTAATACATATGTAAAGTTTGCAAAATAAAAATAAGTATTTGTTGATTAAAGAACTGATGAATGAAAAATAGTTAAATTTTAAAAAGAAAACAAACCTCAGGTACTCAATCCCCAAACTGAAAAGTAGAATATTGCTAGTAACATGGGTACTCTCTCTGTTTTTCTCTGATTTCATCCCCAACAGTTTCCTCCTAAAGGTACCAAAGTCTTGAGTTTTTAAAAGTCAATGTGATTTATTTTCAAAGTAATTTGACCAAAAAACAAATGTAAGGGTTTCTACACTATGTATTATTTAGTTTTGCAGTTTTTTGGAAAGTTGAATAAGCAACATCAACCTGAAAAAAATAAATATTTGCACCCTACACACTTCATTTGCCTCAACCTAATCCCAGCCCTGCCCACCAAATGCAATGTCTTATAACCATGGTGGAGTGAAATGGTAGAGATAAATACCTCGAAGCCATATAGTTCTGGGCTCAAGTACCATGTTAACCAAATAAGTGCCCTTGGGTAAATAATTTTCCCTCCTGCAAGCCTGTTTCCTCCTCTGTAAAATGAGTGGGTAGAGTAATGGTACTTCATGGAATTGTTGGGAATATAAAATGAAAAGATGCAGGGACAGTATTTTATACAATTCCTGGCATGTAGTAAGCACTCAAGAAAAGTTAGCTATCATTTTGTTAGTGAGAATTCACCAAACATTTGTTGAATGAGTTAATGGGTCAACAGGCCATTATGAGGTCACTGAAAGGATCATTGCCAGAAAGCTCAACCTATATGCACATCTTAATAATTTAATATCTGGGAGAATGGCTTCCATTAACCACAGAGTGTAATATGTATATGGAATGTAAAATGTAATTGCTGAAGCAAAGATGGAATCTGTAAGCCTGTTATCTACAAAGTTATAATTATGAATAGATCATTTATGAAAACTATGTGTCCCCAAGGAAAAATCTCACTCCCAGCTGAGGGAAATAAACTATTTGAAATCTTTTCCCAATAATTACCACCCTAACACCCACTTGCAAATCCCAGCCCAAGTTGTATCACTTGGTCTCTCTCATCACGAAAATTATTGGGGTAGCTATGTAACCCTGGCTGATGGAAAGTGGACAACATGCAAAGAATAAAATCTCAGCTGCTTATTACTCTTACTATCCAAACCTAATCTTCAAACACAAATGTGATTTGTCACATACTAAAAGGTAAAAGAAAAGAGAACCTTGTCTTCCAGCAGCAATATAGTATAGTTGGGAGAGTGAGCTGATAAACAGAAAATGCAATTCATGGCAGAAAATGGTAAAGCCAAATAAAAGATGCAGCAATGATAATACTGAGTGATCTATCGCAGAGACGAAGAACCGAGTATCACATGTTCTCACTCATAAGTGAACCTTGAACAACTATCGCAATACTATAAGAAAGGGATTGGAGGCCGGGCTCGGTGGCTCAGCCTGTAATCCCGCGCTTTGGGAGGCCGAGGTGAGTGAATTGCCTGAGCCCGCGGGTTCGAGACCTGCCTGGGCAACTTGGCGAGACCTCATTTCTACAATAAATCAAAAAAATTAGCCAGGTGTGGTAGCACGCACCTGTAGTTCCAGCTACTTGGAAGGCTGAAGCGGAAGGATCGCCGAGCCCAGCAGGTCGAGGCTGCGGTGGCCGGGAGCGGCCACTGCACTCCAGTCTGGGCGACTGAGTGAGACTCCAACTCAAAAAAAAAAAAAAGAAAAAGAAAGGGATGGGCAGTAGTGGGAAACTGCGGGGGGGGGCACACCTCATCAACAAGGGCACCTGCATAATGAACATTTGTATACCTAACCCTGAATTGTACCACATATTTAGAATAAAACATTTAAAAATAAATAAATAAATTTGGGGCTGAACTGTCCTTCTGAAAATACAAAAAAAAAAAAGATGCAACAATGAATGCTACTGGAGTTTACTATGTATTTGCAGTTGAACCAGACCCTCCTGTGAACCTAACTTTAGAAGTAAAACAGCCAGAAGACAAAAAACTTTATCTGTGGATGAAATGGTTTCCGCCCATTCTGGTTGATGTAAGATCTGGTTGGCTCACGCTTCAGTACGAAATTCGATTAAAACCTGAGAATGCAGCTGAGTGGGAGGTGAGTCATCTATAAGCTTTTTAGCAAGGAGGAAGCCCTCATAACTCACAGCAAGTCATTTCTCCTAAGTATTGGGCCACCATGTTGGCCTCCCAACGCAGATGTGTCCCATTCAGATGTGGAAAGCCCTTCTCCCCTCTATTGGGATTGATTAGGGCTTATCTTCACAGCCCCCCGGGGCTAGTTCCTTACCCTGCATAGACTCTTGACCAGGTTCCCAACCCACCTCCCTCAGTGTATCTTAGATCTAGACATGAAGAAGAGCACATAGGAGTGGGGTGAATTTCAGTGTAACCTGTCCATGGTCAATGGCTGTGTTTTTATCCACTTAAAAATATTTCAACATAAAGATATAATACAGTAAATTGCAGGCATGATGGTATTTGACTTTTATATACTTTACCATATGCCCCTTTTTTAAAAAGGTGCATTTCCAAGCATAGTCAAAATAATAGGACCACACATAGGAAAATTAATGAAAATTTCTTAACATCATCTAATAGCCGTCCATAATTGCTCTACTAATCTTTAACAGCTTGTTTGTCCAAACCAGAATCCATCCCAGAACCACACATGGTATCTGCTTGTTATATCCCTCCAGTTTCAATGCACTGGGCCACTATCCCCTAGAATGTCCCACTTTTTTCATTTGCCTGATTAGTTATTTGTTGGAACATGTAGCTAATTTCTCTGCCCCATGTTTCCTGTAACCAGACATTAGAGCTAAAAACTTCATTAGAAGTACGTTTAACAATTTTGTCAAGAATACTTCAGAAGTGGTATTATGTACCTCATTTTGCATCTCACCAGAAGACACAAACCATCTGGTTGAACCACCATAAATGATGCTAAAACTGGGGATGGGGAGATGACAACTTGATCCCTTAATTGTAAAGTCATGTTTAATTTGTATGCCATTACTTTAACATACATGAATGTCCCGTGACTTTAATGCCAATTAATAATCCTTGAATCCATTGTTTCATTAGGGTTTAAAAGCTAACCATTTTTCAATTTTGTTATCCCTTTTACATTTATTAACTAGTTTTTCATAAAGTGTGGGCAGGTTATTTGTCTTTCTGAAATAGAGTTCCAAATAGAGAAAAAAACTGTTAAATTTTTGTGTGAGCAAAAGGGATAGGGCTGAGAGGGTAAAAAGGAGAACACAGAGAAACTTCTAGGTAGGAGTGTCCAGCCTAACTCCTCCCATGTTTTAATATTTAGGGGAAAATGCTCTTTCTTCTAGCAGAAGTCAGAAGTCACTGACTTCTGTTTTCCTTATTCATCCTCAGATCCATTTTGCTGGGCAGCAAACACAGTTTAAGATTCTTAGCCTACATCCAGGACAGAAATACCTTGTCCAGGTTCGCTGCAAGCCAGATCATGGGTTCTGGAGTAAGTGGAGCTCAGAAAGCTCCATTCAAGTACCGGGTGGTGAGTGACTTGACTTCCTTTTGCTTATGTTCCTAAATATTTTTTAAATGGTAAATTTGCAAATAATAGCTAATAATAATTATTTTGAGTCTTAACCATAAGAATAGTAGAGATGGGTTTCTAATCTCTCTACCCAACACCCAATACAAAGACATTTCAAAGAGTAGCACAGTTCCCTGGATTACTGTCAGTAAAGAGTATATTTAAGGATAAGGCTGAAGACATGGACCCAGCGTGCCTCCAGAGTCGTAATGGTCAGTCATTCTGCCCTCACCATCAGCTTCATCCCTGTCATTGAGAGGGTTCAGTCAAGACCATCATCTAGTTCTCACAGAATTTATAAGAAAATATCCCATCTCAAAGGCTGAACTGATTATACATTAATCTCTTAGTCAAGTAAGTGTATAGGAGGCACTCAGTTCTAACAAAGTGCCTTAATACGGTGGTGTGTATTGTAAAAGGGAATGATACAGCTTGCATTTCTAAAAATACAGTTTATAAAGGCTTTATCTTGTTTGGTTCTCCCAACCTTCCCAGTATTCAGAGAGTATGTAATTAACATTAGAAATTAAAAGTAAAAAAACTGAAGCTCAGAGAGGTTAACGATCTTTCTCCCAGAACCTCACAGCAAAGTCTAGCTCTCCTAATAATTTGCCTGAACAACGTATCAGAGCTTTCGCTGACTTTGCAATAGTGGAAAGGGTTGTATATCAGTCCAGTCCTAGATCTTACTAAATAAAAGCATAGAGTCCAGAGGCAGAAAGTCTAGGTTCATTTGAACCCACACTGCAACTTTATAGTTATGGGTCATGGGTAAATCATTCTTTGAGTCAGTTTTCTGATCTTTGTAGCAAAGTAATGTAGGCAATTGATGGCCTTTAATAAGAACTTAATAAATGTTAGCTATTATTACTGCACTGATCATGTGACCTTGGATTTCCTCTTTAAGGATAAAATAAAAGAATATGTAAAAAGATTTTGAAACTTGTAGAGTACTACAAAATATATGCAACATGCTAAAATATTAATAATATTAGAAAAAATTAAACCTGTCATTCATGCTGTTTTTTTGAGGATTGCTGCTCAAATCAAAAAGGATATAGATGGGAGGAAACTCAGGTTTAAAATTTTCATTCATTAGGTTTGTTAGTTTGTTTTTAATGACGCTGTGTGTGATCAAAGCTTTCTGGCTGTTTGTTTTTTAGACTTCGCCACGAAAGATATAACCGTGTGGATCTTTGTGGCCGTTCTTTCTGCTGTCATCTGTTTGATCACAGTCTGGGCAGTGGCTTTGAAGGGCTATAGGTACTTCACTGTCTCTCAACCCTCCTCCCAATCATGGTTATCAGGGGTAATGGCAGAAAAAATAATACAAAGATGATGGAAAACAGATCATCTAAGCACCTCATTTTAACCATTAGTTACAGTGTGTTTGCCCATTAAAAGAACCTTTCATCACTGCTAGAAAAAGTAGAAAAAATTGACTCATTTGAGGCTGATGGTCTTTCCATCAAACAGAGGTTCATAGTGGTGAAATGGTAAAAATATCTTGCAAGAGTGGTTAAAATCAAAAGAAACAAATAGTCCAAATAATCTACTAACTTCAAAATCAATCTTCAAAATTAGCTAAAGTTAATTCTAATGTAGGACTCTGTAATGATTAATTATCTTCATCATTGATTGTTAGTTTCGTGTAGCCCAGTCCTCTAATTTCTATCTACCATAGTACATGTAGCAGCTATTTAGAAATATTACTAATCTTTCAAAAATGAGTCATTCAGTCAGTCTCATAAATTATTTTGTAGCCTGATGACCTGCGTCTTTCCACCAGTTCCTGGGCCAAAAATAAAAGGATTTGATACTCATCTCCTGGAGGTAAGTGCTAGAGACAGAGGATATAGTGTGACTCATTGCTTTGTAATAATTAACTCTACACATGCACACACAGTCCCCATCAATTCATCTCAGTCAGCCTTCCCAGTCTATCTCTCTTCAACAGCGTGTGTGTGAACAGAAAAGTGTGTGAGGGATGAGGATACTTTTCAACATTAAATCTCAGGGGGCAAGAAGAGAAAGCCATGAAAACCTTAAAATGCATAGCAATGCTTGCTAGATTTATCAAGTCCACTCATAAGCACAGCGATACACATTATATACAATCAGTTTAGAAAGAGGATGAATATATTAATATGAAACAGGGACCCATCATCCCGTCTCATCCTACATTGGGAAAAGCTTCCATTTGAATGTTTTTTACATAAAGTCATAGTAACAGAATATCCTATGCAACTATTGCTCAACAGTTGAGTATTCAGTTGAGACTGCATCAGTACAGTGTGGCCTGCTGTTTGCCAGGGTCCATTTAGGCTGAGTCAAGAGGGAATTAAATGTAATTGCTTTGAATGAAAAGAGGGATTAGACCTTTTTAATTTCTCTCCAGGTTGAAATACATAGTTTTAATTTGACTTTTAAGCTTAACACTGATGTATATAAAAGCAATTACCTATACATAAAAGCAAATACCACTTGACCCGGCTGCCAAGAATCTGACAGTGCAAGAACATGAGAATGAGTCCCAGAGGAGCTGGCTTGCCTGTGTTCACTTTGGTTACAAATTCTGGAGCAGGAACTAGAGCCCAGGAGTTTGGGCTCCTGACCCAGTGCTCTTCCTCCACTGCTAAATCTAGTCTTGACCTTATAGGACCACCATGAACGTCTCAGCTAACTAAATTAACTATTATCTAGTTCATAATGCAACCTTCTAGCCACAGAAACTTCATGATAAAATAGCTACTTTGGGGGTCAAAAACATTAATATTCTTGATGACATTTTCTATCCTTCTATCAAAAGACCCTTCCCAGATGGATAGTATTATCCGCATTTTAGAAATGAAGAAGCTGAGACTTAGAAAGCAGCTTATCCAGAGTCTTACATCCTACAATAAGTATAAAGCCAAGACTTGGAAGAAGAGGGGAAAGTAAGAGGAATCAGTGGGAGGAAGAAGGATAGAGAGGAAGAGAAGGATGAAGGTGAGGGAGAAAATATGGAAGAACGAGAAGAAAAGGGAGAAGAGAAAGAGGGAGAGGAAATGGAGTAGAAGAAAAAGTAAAAGAAGGATAAGAAAAGGAAGGAGAAGGGAGGGGGAAAGATGTGGAAAAAGGAGGAGGGAGAGAAGCAAGCGGAACAACAGGAGAAGAAAGAGATGAGAGTCCACTCACCATCACCAGACTCTGGAAAGCGGAGGAGGTGAGAAGGCCAGCAACCACATCTCAGACTCTGGCAGCGAGTCCAAAATTTTCAGACACATGCATGAGCATTGTGAGTTTAGATGTGTCAGAAAACTCTTTCATTTAATAGTGTTATGTTCATTGTGTGTGTGTGTGTACTGCTTACCCATTAACTCATGATCATTATTGCTTAGCGATAGATTAAATTAAAATCATGAGTTGACTTAAAAATATTTGATGAATAGTGTCCAGAAGATGATTATAGGTGGCCTAGCACACAAATCTCTGAAATTTGGGAGATCCTGTGAGGCTTTTACCACATCCCACCTGCTCATGGTAATGAACAGACACCAGTCAGCTGTGATGTTGATTTGAAATGTTAGAAAGCTAACAGCCATCTCTCCTCTTATCTGTGTTCTAATAGAAGGGCAAGTCTGAAGAACTACTCAGTGCCTTGGGATGCCAAGACTTTCCTCCCACTTCTGACTGTGAGGACTTGCTGGTGGAGTTTTTAGAAGTGGATGACAGTGAGGACCAGCATCTGATGCCAGCCCATTCAAAAGAACACCTAGTTCATGGTATGAAACCCACACACCTGGATCCTGACAATGACTCTGGCAGGGGAAGCTGTGACAGCCCTTCCCTTTTATCTGAAAACTGTGAGGAGCCCCTGGCCAATGCCTCCATAGTCCATGCTCCTGAGGTCATTGAGAAGCCGGAGAATCCCCAAACAAAGATGACCCACACCTGGGACCCTCAGAGCATAAGTGTGGAAGCCAGAATCCCCTACTTTCATGCTGATGGATCCAAATCTTCAACATGGCCTTTACCGCTGCCCAACCAGCACAACCCCATGTCCTTTTACCACAACATTGCTGATATGCGTAAGTTGGCTGTGGGCCCTGCAGGTGCACCAGCCACTTTATTGGACAGAGCAAACAAAGATGTTTCAAAGTCCTCTAAAACCATTAAGACTGGAGGGGAAGAAAAGGCAGCCATGCAGAAGGAGGTAGAAAACTTCCATTCCAAGACTGACCAAGACAGGGCATGGCTGCTGCCCCAGAGGAAAACCCCGTTTGTCTCCGCTAAGCCTTTGGATTATGTGGAGATTCACAAGGTCAACAAAGATGGAGTGCTGTCATTGCTACTGAAACAGAAAGAGAACATTGACCAGACAGAGAAGACTGGGACTCCTGAAACCAGTAAGGAGTATGCGAAGGTGTCCAGAGTTATGGATAACAACATCCTGGTGTTGGTACAAGATCCATGTGCTGAAAACATGACTCTGCTTGAAGAATCTGCCAAGGAGGTGCTGCCGTCACTTGAACGGAATCAAGCCGAGAAAGACCTGGCCTTCGCTGCAATTCCCAGCAACTGCAGGCTCCAGCTGGGTGGGTTGGATTACCTGGATCCTGCATGTTTTACGCACTCCTTTCATTGATAGCTTGACTAAAGGAATGATTGATTAAAATGTGATTTTTCTTCAGGTAACACTACAGAGTATATGAAATGCAATCTACTAGAGAATGCTCAAGAATGTAGTCAGACTGACACTACTAAAGTTCACAGATTCACTCCTTTTCATGCTCCATTTTCAACTACTTGCCTCTGATTCCAGAACAAATCATTCTGTTTCCTAACTGTGATTTATAGATTTACTTTTTGCTACTAGTTATAAAATTATGTGTTCAATGAAATAAAAGCACATTGCTTAGTATTCTTGAGGGACAGTGCCAACAGGTATATCCTCCAGAAAAGGCTTTCATGGTTTGATATGGGGCAGATGGAAATGAAGTTGTCAAAATTGTTTACTACAGGAAGATGAAAGATATGTAGAAAAATGCCATGAAAACCACTTTTGAAAACCAACCACTTAACCTTTACACTTCTCTTTCATTTTATTAGGAAGACTCAAATATAATACATTTAAAGAAAGAATGCATTCCAGAACACTTAACAAATTGTTTACATCAGTCCCTATACCTTACTGACATATTGTTGATACGCAAGTAATATGATGCCTCCAACTTTTTCTTAAAATAGTCTGAATATGTTAAGCATGGATTTCTCCCCCTAAATTTTATCATTCTAAAGCCTTCAGAGAATATAGTTTTAGAAATTAAAATTTTCTTACACAAGAAGCAAATGAATATCATGTGGTGAATCCTTTAGGATGTTTTCCTGCTTCATTTCAACATGATAGATAATTTATTATACACCCTAGTATTTTCTTAGTGGAAAAAAAATCCCAAAAGACTAACTTTAATTTAAAAGATAATCACTGCAGGATGCTGACAGAAATACTGCCTTACTGTACATACAAAGTATAATTTAATACAAACCCGTAAGTTTAACAATGTATTTTTGAAGACTATTTTTCTATCACTTAAGTAAAATAAAAGACTATTTTCTATCTTCCCAGTACAGCTGTTTACGTATTCAGTGGGTACAGTATTTTCTGCTACAAGGTTATAATGAGTATTTGCAGTACTTAGTAGTATATGCGGTTTGTAAAGTAAAATGCCATACCAACCCAAAGCCCACCGAGGAATATGAAATGGATGGCAAAATTCAATTTCCAACACAATGTGGTGTAGTTTACCTGATTCTTTTTATCTCCAGGATACTTTAAACAACAACAATAACATAGGGTTTTAGGATTTTCTATAAACAGTAAATTATTTCTCCTATGAGTTTAGGGCTACTCTGGGGCTTCTGCCCATCTATGGATGAATCTTCATAAATCTATAATGAAAAAGGAAAGTGATGACGTGTAACATGCTGTTTCAGATAGATAGGTTTTGTTTGTTTTTCTGATCAATCTGGAGCAGCAAAAAAAATTTTAAGCAAAACCAAGAGTTAGTATCTCTCTGAAGTAGATTCATTTGCAAAATCTTGGCAGAGACTGCTCCCATCAGAAGTGTCCAAATAAAAGTTCTAAGAAACCAGGCATTTGTAGGGCAATGGGAACAGTTCCAAAGATCAGGGTATGGTAGCGAGAATCTCCAAGTCAGTTCCAAGGCCAGGGACTCTGAGAGAGGTCAGAGTTTGGATCTCTATTTTAAAGGGAGCATCCATGACTCATCTAACTGCCTCCCTCTATTTTTCATTTTACCTCATGGTAAATCTACTCTCTGTGTCCATTTACTAGCAGGACATAAGAACTTGAGCTCACTTGGTGAGTTAAATATTCCACCCCAACAAATCCATATTGATAGGAATGGGACTCAGAGATTCTGCTGAGATTCTGAAAGTGAACACATTTTCAGTGTTTCCAGAATTGCAAAAGTAATAGATATGAAGCTCTATTTTTCCAATATATAAACAACATCTTGTGTGTGAGGGAAGCATGTGGGAAAGTTGTCCAATCACATTCAATCTCTTCAATCCTCAATACTTAAAGTATCTGAGGACCAACTGTGTAGGCATCTACTGGGCACTGTTTGGAAATTCTGTCTGTAGAATCTCAGGCTCCACTTTAGAACTAAAGAATCAGAATTTTACTAAGATCCCCAGTTGATTCACGTGCACATTGAAGTCGGAGAAGCACTGCCCTAGATGACCATTTCCACTAAAGGTTATTTCAGTGCATGGAAACAATCTTCTCTTGGAAAAGGACAGATCAAATCTATTTACCTTGCAATGAAAAACACCACATATAAGAAGGCAAAAAAAAACCCCAAAAAACCTATTAGTGGTTTAAGATTTACATGATGCTGAAACTTATGTGAATTCACATAAGAGAATGAACTGCAAAGTACACACACCTTCCAAGAGAGCAAGGGAATATAGTCCATGTTGAGAGGCATTGACCAAAGACAGCAACCCTCAAAGCCAATATAGACTAAACCTTTCCCCATATAGTCCACTCTTCTCTAAGATATATGTATCAGACTGGGCATGGTGGCTCAAACCTGTAATCCCAGCAGTTTGAGAGGCCAAAGCAAGAGGATTGCCTGAGCTCAAAGGTTCAAGACCAGCCTGAGCAACTTGGTGAGACCTCGTCCCTACAATAAATCAAAAATTAAGCTGGGCATGGTAGTGCACACCTGTAGTTCTACTTACTTGGTAGGCTGAGGCAAAGGATCGCCTGAGCCCAGCAGGTCGAGGCTACGGTGGCTGTGAGCATGTCACTGCACTCCAGCCTGGACAACAGAGTGAGACTATGACACAAAAAAAAGAAAAAAAGATATATGTATCAAACACTCTTATATCTTGAAAACATGAAAATAATCTGCTTTTGACATATCATTTTGTACATATGAACAAATGTTATAGCTAAAGACTTGAACTAAGTCCCTAAAAAACACCAGTTAGCCACTCATTAAGCAAAATCAAGACTTTAATTCTATGGTCAATTAGCATTCTTTATTTTAATTAAGGTTTTTTGTGGCCTAACATATAGTCTATCATGGAGACAGCTATTCAAATGGGAGGATACATACTATGGGTCAAGAGACCTATTCTAGTCCTAAGTGTTTTGCCTCAGAGGGACTAATTCCCTTCTTTGAGCTACAGTTTCCATTGAAGGTGTTAGACAAAATTATCTCTAAGGTCCTTTCAAATTTTGATTCCTTGATTTAATGACTCATGGAATATTTGTCTACAAAGACAATTTGAATCAATGCTTTGTATCTTAATTTTAAGCTAACAAAGATGGCTTTTTGTTATAGAAATGCAAAGTAATCTTCAGTGATTTATTCATTATACTTCACTTTTAAAATCATAATTTCAATTGGTCTTAATACATGTATTTTATAAATTATGCAGGTTCAGAATCATATTCTAAGATTATGTACAAATATATGTGTAGAAAGTAGAAGAGGCAGGAGATAGATTAGGGATATATTGAAAGAGGCACTAATCCTTAGAAAAAGGATCTTTTACTGAATCAAACCATGCTCATTCCTTGCAGTATCCAACAGCCCAAATCTCTTTTCTTATATCTGGCTCATGGCTTTTCTTTTCATCATAGATTATGAACAAACGTTGGACAGCTGTCTTAAGGAGCCATGTGTTCTGAGTTATTAAAAGGTTGTTATTTTTGTGAACAAATGCCTAAATATTCAAGCTTTAAAGTACATGGAAACTGGATCTAGTCAATAGGTGATTTATGGAAACTGATGACCCAAACAGCAAAATGTTCTCTGGTCAGTTTTAACAAACGTATACAAGCACAAGTTCGTATCAACCGTGTTGGATACTTAACAGATCCTACATTTAGTAGATATTTAATGGACTCTACCTTTCCCTAAGTGCCTAAGACCAATCCTGGAAGTAAGTTATGTACAAATGTCTCACTTTAACTGACTTGGTCTGAAGGGGTCAATCTCTTACTGCCTGTACAAGATCCAGGCAGTTTGAATCCTTGTCCTATGGTGACTCAACTGAACTGGAGAATCCTATGAGTTAATGAACAGCCAGAGGTGCCTGAGTTTCAGAAAGAAGTTTGGCTCCAGAGGAAATCTGGCTATCTCTTGAGCTGCCTGCCGCTGCCTACCACTTGTAGAAAGACTTGGCCCTGCCTCTAGCAACTCCCTTATCTCCTTAGAGTAGACAAGAAAGAAACAGATTTGTACATATTTTACAAAGTGCCTTCCTTTAGTTTTATAAAAGTTTTTATTTTGCAAGAAAAGTGTATTGATTAGAAGGTAAATGTACCTTATAGGGATTTCTATTTTTATATAAACGAATGGAGAAATGAAAAGAGGAGAAGCCAGAAAAGGAACAACAAATTAATCTAAAAACCAACCAGCAAACATCTGGTGAATTTCTGTGCATTGTTTAATTGAATTACCACAGGGTTGACGTGCATAGTGTAACTTACTTTGACTAATACGAAATTGAGCCTGGTTTTTATTTGGGGATTTGAGACTCTCGTTTTAAAACATGTTGATGCACCTTTGAATATATTGAATTGCATGCCTGTGCCTGGACAGGGGCAATGTATGCACATTGGAACTCTGCATGCAGACAGAAAAATAGTAATGCCTTGAATCACCATCCCCAGTGCTACTAACATAGATTTGCCATTGACGAGTGCCTCATGTGTCCTTCAGTGAACAGATTTTCTGCCTTTTCTGCTCAAGCACAATAGCATTGTTGCTAAGATAGTGACTGAGCACTCAATGTCCAAGACTAAGTTACATCACTAATGTTAAACAGGCTGTATGTCCTTGGGTAAGTTCTTTAAACTCTGGTCATCAGTTTCCTCACTAGCTAAGTAAGTGGTTGACCTAAAAGGTTTCTAAGACCCCTTCCAGCTCTGTCTTTGATTCTCATGATCTTAGTAAAACCCAGGGTTTCAGGTCAAAGGCCCAGGCGCAGTGCAGGAAAGCCTTGCTGACATGCCCTTAGCCTGAAAGTGAACACCTGAAACTGTGTATCTGTAAAAATGCTTAAGAAAAAGAGATCTGTTCCTCCCAGTCAGATTGATTTAGCATTCTTTCTTTTCCCTTTCCTTCCTAGCTTTACATACTTGGAAGTTTTTACTTCCTATCTTCAGGGCCTGTCATTTACTCTAAGAGTTGGTAGCAACCATAGGTTCTACAAGAAATGAAATTATTTGTAAACAATGACTTTGGCCCAAAAAAGAACTGAGTCAGAAGTTAAATCAGCCACATAGATATCAAAGCCCAAGTTGAGAGTCACAAATATGACCAATTTAGAGACTTGCATGCTTACAGATGAAGCCCACATTCATTAATTATTTAGTTAATTCAAAGGCCTTTAATAAATTCAAGTTATGTAGATGATTAGGTACTGGAGTCTGTAAAAAGAAACTTAGAAATATTGCATGATTGCTTCAGAGCCTTATAATCTAACCGGAAATTCTATTTATAATCATGACTTGGACTTATTCCACAATTAGCAAACCTGGATTTATCTATAATTAGAAGATATATCATCCAAAAACAAACAAAAGTTCTCTCCCCAGACTCTTGTTTTTCAGGAAGGTGATTTGTGGTCTGGGACCCACATGATGTTAATTTCAATGAAAAGAAAAATGAAAAATAAGATGTTTCCAGAGGTCTGGGAATCTCAGAATTCCACAAAATGCCAAGAGCAACTTACTAAACCCAAATTTTACTGGACATGGTGAATCTACAATCTATCCAGTGTTCTGAGACTATGGCTAAGAGAGGTCACAGCATGGCAGCTTTTTTGTCCACATCAATGCCTTTGATTTCTGCTCTGTTTTCAATTTAAAATGCATTGAGACGTGTAGAAAACCCTATCCTGTTTATAAGGCTGTGGTCAATAAATAGAGGGATTCTCAGATAACCTTAGTCTATAATTAATTAACATTCTACCTGCTGCTGATTAAAAGGAAGAAAACTAAAAATGTTGGCAATTGAAGTAATAATATCAAAAATAACCTTTAATAGTTATGGTCAACTTATGCTTCACTTGGATAAACTTCAAAATAAAATCTGTGCACATTTTGCAAATCCTGGGGGGAAAAATCTTTTTATCATGTTATCTGAAATTGAAAATCTATATGGCAAGGATACCTCTGAAAAATACTTGGTTTTATAAAATCCCTGAAAAGATTATTTTGGATTTTTTAAAGTAACTACCTCCCCTTTGTGTCCTAATGTCCTTCCTTGAACGCTCTTATAGTTTAGAAATGAAAGATGTCACGTGTCATTATTTGACTGTTATCGGTGGCATATTTGATGTATTTGCCATGTGACATTTTTGGCTTTAAAGTAATCGTTATATTATTTTGTATTATATTGTTTTATGTGGTTCAAAAATAGTATACGCCACACTGAAGCATATAATCCTCACGTTGTAAAGCTCCTCATGTAACACAAAAATCATTATTTAATGACTTGCAATCTATCCATATGTAGTTTCAATATGATTGTGTCTATGTCTGTAAAACAAAACTGAAAAAATATGTAATCGTATATTTCTGTTGAAATTGTGAATGTATTGATTTTTTTTTAATCTTTGTCTAGAAGTAGGATCATATGTCATTCGTTGTATAGCTGATCTGGGGTGTTTCAAGTACAATCCAACAATTGTTTAAACATCAGCCCCTTGGCTTTGCTTCGTGTGACTGCCGATGCTTCTTGAGTGCTACTTGCTTCATGAGGCTTGTTTTTGTGCTTCGTCATTCATTTTAAACAATTGAAGCATCTCATGTGGAAACCAAAGCAATCTAGAACCAGCCTGTTGGGTGATCATGTCTTCTCCAAAGCCATATTGAAGTGAAGCTATGTAATAGCATACGGTTCCATATTTTCAAAGCTACCACTACCTCTGCTTTTTCTTTTTCCCTAGGAAATACTAAGTAAAAGATCGCAACACTAAGTGGGAAATTAGAAATGATTGTTACATTAAGTTGCTGGGGTTGTTTTTTTTAACATGAGAATGCACCTTCTAATTCGCTATTTTGCAGTTTTATGCTAGGGTTTCTGAATAGCCATTTTTACATTTTATAAAAACTGGCTGACAAGTAAAGTTTATAAAGAATACCTAGTAAGTCATCTGATGAAAAAGCCAACAAAACCATAATGTACATATTTTTTTAACTATAAGTCAACTTACAGTTGTCCAAAGCCATGATAATGATCTCTCATACAAATTGATTTCCCTAATCCCAACCCACCTTGTTTGATTTCAGCCATCAAACAGAGTATGGCATAGGAAAAGACAGCCATTTACCAGAAATCATCTTCTTTTGATTTTAAAAACACATTTTTAATAGGTAGTTATTGTAATGTCTATTTTTTTTTAGCCAGAAAGCATTATGGAAGACTAGAGTCATCTGATTTGTTATCTTGTATTCTTCCTTCTGTAAATCTTTGGTTATTGCACATTGTGCTTTGTTTTCCATGGATTTACTTATGTGTCTTCTGTTTTGAGGGGACAACATGGACAGTTAAATCTTTGTCAGTAGTATGAGAGATTATGCTAACTGCTATTATCATAACATCTTCATTTTTACTGCATGCCAAAAACAATGCCTGCCAAGCAAAATCTTAGACATCCCAGTATAATATGTTCATTATATTTCTATTCACGTCATTATTGAAAATACCCAGCTCAGTGCCTGGCTCAATAAATGTTTATTTCCTTTGCCTACTTTTTCTCTATTATTTTTATTTGAAATGGAGATGAGCAAAATAACATGTGCGTGGCTAAAGCAAAGAATTTTTTTTGCTGCTAAAAGAGCTATAATCGGGACTTTGTTCGTGTAAGCTGGACTAAAACAATTTTCCCCATTTCTCCTCACCTTTCCACATGATTGCAAGACAAAATTTCCCACCCTTACCTCATTCCTTTCACATGAGAGGCTGAAAAATATAAGACGAGAGGGAACCAGATGCATGGAGATCTGATCCAGTAAGAGAAGCTCATTTAAATATTGTGAAATAAAGGAAGAACCAAATCATTTTTTAAATGGGAATCCCTTGAACAGTGCTATTATCCATATGGTTAACAATATATTTTCTGACAACATCATCAGAAATATAAACGGATAACCTTTTACTTTTAATGAATGTAGATCTAGAAATGTTCACCTACTGTTCATGTGTATGTGACAGAATTGTAAAATGGTGTGTGAGTTTGCTTTACAAATTCTTCTCTGCCTCCTCTTTATTCTCTAATGTAATGTTTTACAGAAGAATGAGAAATTTATTTTTTATGTGAGTATTACACTCTAAAAAACGGTTTCAATCAAAGAAACACTAACTCTCCTATGCGTATACTGAACCCATCAGCCTCTAATTCTTGGGACCACTTGTGTTTCTAACTTGCAAAATTTGAAGTGGCAGTCATTAAACACAGGACCCATACAATTAATGTTCAGCTGGAAGAATAATATGAAGCTAATTTTCCAAAATTATTGCATGTGCTCTCCTGAAAGAAAACGGAACTTACATGTTGCCAGGTCTTGCCAGAATGCCATCTGAAACCTTAATGCTGCCTGAGTTCCAACTTACTAATCAAATTTTATACATTCTAAATCTCTCCATTTTTTAGGGGATGAGATATACAACTTCCATTTAATAGAAACCTTTGAAAGCTTGGGGTGAGGGAGCAGGGTGGCACTGGGGAGGAAGATAAGAAATAAGAGTTATTGAAAAGCCCCCAACAGGGACCTTCCTGGCCAGAGTATGGGAAGAACAATTCCTGCTGGCTTTACCATTGAAGGTTCCTTCAAACCACGCAGGTGAAACTGGACCTGTTTTTGATATTGTTGAATGTATTCTACCTTGGAGATCCTGACACCTAAACTGGAAATTTTTTTTTTATCCGAGTTGAAGTCTCACTCTGTCTCCCAGGCTGGAGTACAGTGGCACGCTCACAGCCACCCCAGCGTTGACCTGCTGGCCTCAAGCGATCTTTCCGCCTCAGCCTTCCAAGTGGCCGGAACTATGACGGCGCTCGTTTCCACGCCTGGCTAATTTTTTTGGAATTCTTTTATCTACAACTTCCTCCACCCTCCTCTCCACACCACTCCTGCTGCCCATACTAATGTTAAGCATCTTTCTCTTGTTATGATCAGGTTCACATTAAAATGTGTGCTTACACACTGACTTGAAGCACAGATATTTTTATGAATGCAGTACGATTTTTTTTAGGGAAAGGCAAGAGGACTTCAGCCAAAGAAAACACCGGGTGGATGTTGGTTGGTGAATACTGGTGTAAGAAAAGGGAGCTCAGGAATTTTTATTGCCATATTTATAAATGTGTTTGAAAGAATTTGTAAATGCCACAGACACATTTTAAGGTGGCACATTTGCTCCTTATAAAAATTATTTAAAATTACAAGGTGAGCTTAAATGATATTTGCCAGTAGTTTTGCTTTACATGATCAATATTAATATTGTTGTTGAACTATGTAATTTTATGATGCATTTTTCAATCCTTTTTCAGAGCAAATGTTTTGCAATGTTTAGTTTAAGTTGACTTAATAAATAATTTCCTGAGCAATGATTTTTGGAGGGTCTTTATATATATATGAAACATGTGCATTACATGAAAAATGTAGCTTGAGACAAGGCTTTTTGTTTGCTTCAACAAATTTTATTGGGACATGTTTTTTTAAAGGAAAAAAAACAGCATTTTAAGCCTCTCTGGAAATGAAATGTGCATACACATGCTAAAACATTCATCTTAGGATACTCATCCATGACATTTTTTTCAGGCACGAATTTTTGTGCTTGTCTTTCAACACCTTCTCTGATTTTATTTTCCTGCTAATTTTAAATCAAAACTGAATCTTGCTTCCAACTCAGCTAAACTCTATCTTCTCTCTCCACTGCCCTCACCCCCAGTCTTTATTCGTCTGCCAGACCTGAGTCTTGAAAATGCAAACATGCGAGGAAGCACCCAGAAGTTCCTTGGACCTTCTCCTAAGAACAAACAAGAACAATCAAAAGGAGAGTTTCCAAATCTGAGATACAATCAACTTTCCCACATGAAACTGAAGGCACAAATCTCAGTGCCAAAGATTCACATTTTCTTTCGGTCACTTCCGCCTGCCTAGAATTCTCAAATGTCTTTACTTAAAACCAGCTGTGATTTAATCACCCATTTATGATCCTTCATTAATTGCATAAAATACTTCATAAATACTTGAAAATTACATAGAAAAACATAACAAAGACTCATTTACCAATATCCAAATCTCATAAATATTCATAATTTTGCCTTGTCTGTTCCATGCTTTTTAAAACAACTAACAGATTTGTTAAATAATATAAAATAGGCCAGGTTCGGTGACTCAGCCTGTACTCCCAGCACTTTGGGAGGTCAAGGTGAGTGGATTGCCTGAGTCCGCGGGTTCGAGACCAGCCTGGGCAACTTGGCGAGACCTCATCTCTATAATAAATCAAAAATCAGCCAGGCATGGTCAGCCGGGCATGGTAGCACTTGTCTGTGGTTCCAGCTACTTGGAAGGCTGAAGTGGAAGGATTGCTGGAGCCAGCAGGTCTCCGCTGGGGTGGCCATGAGCATGCCACTGCACTCCAGCCTGGGCGACAGAATGAGACTTCAACTCAATAATAATAATCATATAAAATAACACCACAGATACGGTGATTTCCACCCTTCAACAACCAAATTCTCTACCTCCCTTTTCAGTGGCAACCACAAGTCTGCAGCTATTCTCTATCCTTCTTAGCTATTTAAAAAATGCATTTTCCTCATAACATTGTATCCATAAGTAATATATGCAATTATTTTGGTGTTTATGGATTCTACATAAACAATAGCATATATCATTATACACCTTGATTTTTTATTTTCAGTCAACATTGAGTTTTCGAGATACAAATAACTCTAGCTTATTGGTTCTATCTACACTACACTATAGTGATATACATGCATATAATTTATTTGTTAATGTCCCTATTGATCAACTTTTTATTTTCAGTATCATAAATGACTCTGCAATGAGCATTCCTATGTCAGTTCCTTTTGAATATGTGCAAGAGTTTCTCCAGGATACACACATAGAGGTGAAGTTGCTAGGTCATATAAAATGCTATCTTAACATTCCCTAGGTATTGACAAACTGCTCTCTCTTTCTAAAATAGCTGTACCAAAGTGTACCTTGCCATCAGTGTAGGAGTTTCCATTTCACTTACTCTTTATCATTACCTGGTGTTATCAGATGTCTTAATTTTTAACAATTTGATGAGCGAAACATTATATATTGTTATTTCAAATTTCCTTTCTTTGATGAAGCCATCTTTTATCTGAATAACTCTTCCTTTATTTGCTTATTTTTTAGGCCATCTTTGTCATTTTCTGTTTCTGCATATGCCCAAATATTAGCCTGGGCTTCTCTTCTGATCCGTTTTTCTGCTTTGTTTGTTTGTTTGTTTTTTAATCTTTGCCCTAGTGTTCCACTATTTTATTCATATTTTATAAAAAGCCTTGTTATCAGATAAATTAATTCCCATACCGCCACACCCTTCTTCAAAATTTTTCTGACTGTTCTTGGTCATTTATTCAACATATCGAATTTTGAGATAAGTCTATCAAGTTTCCTAAAAAATTATGCTGGGATCTTGATTGTTATCCATTTAATTTATTTATTAATTCCAGGAAAAGTTACATCTTTATGCAATGATATATTACTTTTTTTACATGATATGTCACTTTTTTTTACATTGGTCTTCAATAAAATTTCATACTATTCTTCATAAATGTTTGCATATGTTTTATTAGATTCATTCCTGGATACCATATCATTTTTGTTGCTATTGTAATTAACATCTTTTCTAAAATTTTCTTATTCTAAGTGGTTGTTGCTGGTATATAGAAACATCCACTTTTTAATATAAATCTTGCATCCTGTAGCCTTACTTAAATGTAATGATTAGTTCTTGTAATTTGTAGTGTTTTCTGTCACCAGAAAGTACAATTTGTTTCTTTTTTTCTAGGTCTCATACCTCTTTTTTCTCTTTCTTGATCTATTCCTTGGGGTAGGGCTCTCACTACAGTGTTAAATAGAAATGGAGTAATGGCCATGCTTTCTTGCTCCTGACTTTATAGAAGATGCTATTGAAAGTTTACTATTACATATAATGTATCATGTAGGTCTTGTAGGAGCCGAGGAAAAGCTTCCCCTTCACCCTCTGATGACTCACTAAAATCACTGACAAAAGGCAAATTAATAGAAGAAAAAGCATACAAATGTATTTGATCGTAGTTTTACATGACACAGATGCTGCCAGAATGAAGATCCCAACATATAGGGGAAATTGACCACTTTTATGAAAAGATTCAACAAAACTGTGTAGAAATATAATTAGACAAAAAGAGTATAGTCTAACACTAATAGACTGAGGGGGGAAACCCAGCAAGGACTGTCTGTTTAGATTCTTCTTGACCTGTCTGTGAGGCATTCATTTCTTCTGGGTGTGGGGCAGGATTCTCTATGGATGAAGGTCTTATGACCTACGATCAAGCAAGGAAGATCAGATAATTTGTGCATAGCCAGTTTTCACACAGAAAGGCTAGTTAGAGTAACATTTTTAGGTTTTATGGCTGGCTTTAAGGAAAAGGGGTTCTGGTTTCTATTATGTCCCTTGAGAAAGAGGGATTTAGTTTCTAGCGCCAGAGGCAGGAGGGCAGGAGATCAGAGAGAGCTGCTTCTAGGTCCCATCAGTATTTACAGACACCCTTAGTTATGTTGAAGAAATTTCTTTATATTCCTATTTTGCGACTAATCCATTATGCATTGGTGTTAAAAGTTCTCAATTTTTTTCTACATCTATTGATATTATATAGACTGATGTGACGGCTTTTCTCTTAATTAATTAATGTGTAAATTATTATAGAGAATTATTTCAGCAAATCTATTTTAAGGTTAATAAACCCTTGCAGTCTTACGATAAACCTCATTTGTACATGATGTATTTTTGCAAAGATTCCAATTCAATTTGCTAAAATTTTAGTTAGAATTTTTGCATTTATAAAATGTATTTATTTTTTGTTGCTTGAGATATCATTTTCTGAGGTGATTTATAAGTATTTTAAAATCTTCTCAGATTATGAAAGTTTCTACTTCTTGTAATTCTATCAGTTTTTGCTTTATATATTTTGAAATTTAAATATTCAGTCCTCTTAATAAATTATTTATCTTATTACTAAATATAATCCTCTTTATCCTTAATGATTCTCTTTCTCCTAAAACCTATTTTTTTCTGATTCTGCTATTGCTAACTGGCTTTTTTG
Organism: Tarsius wallacei; assembly: GCA_963574415.1. Taxonomy (NCBI): domain Eukaryota; kingdom Metazoa; phylum Chordata; class Mammalia; order Primates; family Tarsiidae; genus Tarsius; species Tarsius wallacei. The sequence continues at coordinate 1,035 of CAUYQG010276941.1, read as the reverse complement.
TGGGACGGTGTGAGTAATAATCTGGTAAGTCTCTTTCCATTCCTTTACTCTCAACTGTTCTGTGTCATTGTTTTAGGTGTGTCTCCTATAAATAACATATAGATATATTTTGTATTCTTCTTTTAGTGGAGAATTTTTCCCTTAGGTGATTAGACTGTTCTCTTCTTCTCATCTGATGCACCCTTCCTTCACTTTTCTTTTGCAATCTGAATTCTTTAAATCAACCAATTCTCTAATAATCACTATCGGAATAGGACATAATGAAAGATCCCTGTCAGGCAATTTACCGTACCAGAAGTGCCCAAGTTTGGGGGCAATACTTCCCCTATACAGGAACAAACCCAGTCACAGTAAGCCAGACTCTTAAGGAATCTAATCTTGCTGTGATTGGAAGAAATAACTTTGCCTTGGTTGTGAATAACTGGAAAATTACAGCTGCTAAGAGAAGGACCTCTCCTCAAAAATCTTTTTGGCATACCTCTACAAAAAAAAGATTAATTTGTATTTTAAAGATCCTCCTTTTAAATACAAATCTCCCCCAGTCAAATTGTTGTTAGTCATGTTCTCACTCATAAGTGGACCTTGAACATCTATTGTAATATTATAAGAAAAGGATCGACAGTGGTGGGAATCTTTGGGGGGGGGACAGGGAGGGCAATGGTGGTGGGATTAATGGTAGTCAATATCTCTCTGGGGATGGGGGGGGACACCCCTTATCAACAAGGGTGTCTGAATGATGCATATTGGTATACCTAACCCTTAATTCTACCCCACAATTTTAAAATAAAAAATGTTTATTAAAAAAATTATTGTTAGTCATTCTACCATATTAGTGAACAATACTTAATGAACATCACGTGCCAGGCACTGTGCTAGAATGCAGTGAGCATTGTGGATGTGTTCTCTGGTCCCCTGGGAATTGCAATCTAGTGGGGAAGCTGAGGTTACCCCAGGTGACCTCCAGGTCTCTCCATAGTTGACTGTAAATGAAGTCATTAAGTCCAATAATTCAATGAGACTTGTCCAAATAGGTCC
>CAUYQG010276936.1:0-63625 GCA_963574415.1 Tarsius wallacei | reverse complement strand
CCTGGCCCTGACAACAGTGTCATGGGCTGTGGCTCTGTATTGGCCAATGGTAGCTCCTCAGCACACAAGAGATGGATGTGCCCCCCCTCCCGCCCCCGCCCCGGACTCTTCCGGGTGACTGTCTCCTCCGTGGGATGAAAGAAAAGTCCAGAGGTAGGGCCAGGAAGGGAAGAATGACATGTGGCACCCTGGAACCAAACAGACCCTGGGTATCACCCTCCCTCCCCCCGAGAGGGAACCATGGCAGGGTAGAGTAGAAACCCAAAGGCAGAGAATGGATGAAATAAATTATACTACACCCATTCCTGCTACTAGAATGCTGTCAAGTTATTGAAAGTGACATTGGCCAGGCTCGGTGGCTCAGCCTATAATACCAGCACTTCGGGAGGCCGAGGTGAGTGGATTTCCTGAGCCCACGGGTTTGAGACCAGCCCGGGCAACTTGGCGAGACCTCGTCTCTACAATAAATAAAAAATTAGCCTGGCGTGGTAGCGCACGCCTGTAGCTCTGGCTACTTGGAAGGCTGAGGCGGAAGGATCGCCGGAGCCCAGCAGGTCAGAGCTGGGGTGGTCATGAGCGTGCCACACACTCCAGCCTGGGCGAAAGAGTGAGACTCCAACTCCGAAAATAAAAGAAAGTGATATTGTGGACAAAATTGAACAATGTGCAAGATGTTTAAGAACTATTGCTAAGCAAAAATCAAGGAGAATAGAAAATGATATGAACAGAATATGATCACAATTTTTGGAAAAAGTACACACACACAAAGGAAATGGATGAATCAGAAGAACCAGAATGTTAACAGCATTCGCTTTAAGGAAGTGGAATATTGCTCATCTTCCTTCTCCTTTTTTTTTTAAACTTCTGTCTCAGAGTTTTCTTAAATTCCTAACATGAAATTTGTTTTCTTTGCTGTTAGAAATTAAAACGATCAAGATTATAAGAAAGAGCAGGCTTAGCTGAGGCCACAGCATGGCACAATAGGGGTGTGAGTGCCGGCAGGCAGGATCTGAAGGGAGGGAGGGGGAACAGAAAATCGCTGACTTCTTATTGGCCACTGAGCATGGTGGCTCGCGCCTGTAATCCCAGCACTCTGGGAAGCGGAGGCCAGGGAATTGCTCAAGCCCAAATTCAAGACCAGCCTGGGCCACATAGTGAGGCTTTGTCTCTGCAGAAAATAAAAAAATTACTTGGTTGTGGTGGCACACTCCTGAGGTCCCAGCTACTCCGGAGGCTGAGGTGGAAGGATCACCTGAGCCCAGGAGGTTGAGGCTGCAGTGAGCTGTGATTGTGCCACCGCACTCCAGCCTGGGCAAAAGAGTAAGACTCCAACTCAAAAAAAAAGAAAAAAAGAAAAACAAACCAAAGGATTAAACCCTGAGAATGAGAGGCTTGCAATGTACTCTTTGAAGTGCTTGAAATGTACTTACCTCCAAGGGCCGGGCGTGGTGGCTTATGCCTGTAGTCCTAACACTTTCGGATGCCAAGGTGGGAGAATCAGTTGGGGTCAGGAGTTCAGGGTCACCCTGGGCAACATATCGAGTCCCTGTCTCTAAACAAAATTTAAAAATTTTTTAAATTTTTTAATTAAAAAAGAAAAAAAAAAGAAATGTACTTACTTTCTTTCCTGCCTGGGCTTCATGCTCCCCTCATTTATAATGCTAAGCCTTTGATCTATTTTCCCCTCAAAGCTTTGTAGTTTCCTTTAAAGACCTTAGAGAAGGCTGGAAGGCGTAAGAACCCTAGATTATCCAGCGTCCATGCCTGGGACGAATGAAAGGTCACAGAAAAGAGAAAGTTTCCAGGGGGGAGGGAGGTTGAAAAAGCCCCATGGGAATCGAGAAGTCAAGTCATAATTTGTTAATAATTTGGCAAGAGGGGTCTTACCTGCTCCCATTTGACTGTGCCTCTGATTCGTTGTGGTGTTTGTGTCGGGGGACCACTCCTCGTGTTCTCCAATGCGTCTGTGCTGGGATTGAGAAATAAAGTCAGGACCCTGGAACAGCATGAGGAAACAGGATACAGCTCAGAGCTGTGTGCCCGATATATCAGTGAGTGCTGACTCCCAGCACAGTTCTTTTCAGACATGTTGAATCTTCAAGTCTCATCCATAAATGAGCAATATGTATACCGACACCTTGCAAAAGACTGGGTTCGAAGCTGTGGGGTCTAAGTAAAGGCGAGCCTTTGCCCGTGAAGGGCTGGCAGTCCAGTTGACGAGACAAGATGTCATCAACCCATGTAAAAGCTAACATTATCAGAAATCATTTCTACAGTATGCACATGGTGACACAGATGATTAGTATGTGATAAGGGTCCAAGGGAGTGGCATAGACAGTGAGTGCTGAGTCTTTAAGAATAGGTAAAATCTCAGGATAAAGAAAGCAGGTGTTTCATGCCTGGGGTTGGGGGTAATAATTTAGGTAAATTCCTAGAGACAGAAAAGCCCAAGTTGTATTTGAAAGGCAATGGGAGGGTAATAGCAGGCCCATGCAAATGATGGTTGGGAAGGCAGATCAGTTTGTGCCACATAACAAACTCCCCCAATACCTAGTGTATGCTTTAAACAACAACCACCGTTTATTTAGCACACATTTCTGCAGATTGGTAATCTGGATTGGGCTCAGTTGGGTGGTTCTTCTGGACTCGGCAGGGCTTGGCTGGGTGGTTCTTCTGGATCCGGCGGGGCTTGGCTGAGCTGAGCTGGATTGCTCAAGTGTCTGCAGTCAGCTGGCAGATTCCTGCAGGTAGGCTGTTCATTATGGCCTTGGCTGGTGCACCTGGGATGACCAAATCCTCTTTCCACGTGGGTCATTCCTCTAGCAGGCAACCTTGGCTTGTTGGTGTGGTGGAAGAAAGGTTCCCAGTGACAGAAGGGGAGCTGCAAGGTCTCTAGTGGCCTAGGCCTGGATATTGCACAGTGTTACTTCCGCCACATTATTTTGGTCAAAGCAAGTGACCGAGTCAGCTCAGATTCAAAAGGTGAGAAAATAGACTGTGATTCTAGAAAGAATAGCTGCAAAACACTGTGGCTATTTTTGCCACAGTAGGTGCACCAGAAAGTGTGTAGTGAGCTAGAGAATGGGATGGGCCCGAGCTTCTCAATGCCAGTCTGCTGACCTGAGCCAGTCAGCAAGGAAGGTGGATCAGTCTGCAGTTAGATGAGAAAAACAGCAAGAGGACAGTGTGTGTGCGTACCAGGGATGGCGATGGAGACGGTCATGGGGATTGCCAACTGCCCTTTATTCTGAGATTATTTCTCCTTCCTTTTATGAAATGAAAGGGATAATAAATGGTCACTGTTATTTTTAATATGCTCATCCCTAACGTTTCTTTTGCCATTTTACTGATCCATGAAACCTTGACAAGAGCCTGGGAAATGCTGGACAGATTACTAAGGTCAGGAATTTCCAGAAAGGAGAGATGGCTTGCCACTGGTCCCCACAATCAAGGAAGGCTTCCCAATGGAGGTGGGATCACCACTGAGCCTAGAACAGCTGGCATTTTGGGAGGTGTATTTTAAAAAAGCAAAATATCGTTCACTTTGGAATGTTTATACCACATTAGCGACTGCTTATGAGATCAAACACAGCCCCATCACTTCAGAGCTTTCAAGCTGAGAAACATTTTGAGAGGAAAGGCTATTTTGTATTACTTGCTTGCAAATTGAAAACCTGTTTTAATTATACCTGCAAAGTACTTTCGTAAGGTTGACTTATGCATTACTGGCTCAACACTGCCTACAGAGTCAAGCCCAAGTTTTTGTCCCTGACATTCGAAACCCTCCCTGATGGGACCCCCATCATGTCCCCAGCCTCTGAGCCGTCCCTTCCCTGTGACCCCAGTGTTAGCTGGGTCTAATGCACTGAGCTTGAATGAGCTTGTCTCCTTCTGACCTTGGGGCCTCCTTGCCTTTCAGCCTTCTACCCCCTCTTCGGTGGTCAGTTCCTACCCTGCTTTCCCCAGGTTGCCCTCCCTGGTGGGACTTGGTGCCTAGTTCTCTTTCTGAGGAGTATTCATCCTACCTAGCTAGACTGCCACCTCTCTGAAGGCACAGATCTTATATTCCCAGCCTCCGCGTACCCCGCGGTGTGTGGCATCACAAAGGTACTCCCTGGATGTTTACGTGCCACCTTCAGAAGCTGGTGAGATGAGGAAAAGTATGCAGGTTGGTAGAGCAATGGAGCTGGCTTAGAGGGGAGCTTTGCTTGACCTGAAAGGGGCCGTCACAACAGAAGCCCCCAACTCCAAGTCACCTACTTCTTTGTTCTCTGACACCCATAGTCCCATGGAACTCGCATCCCCTGAGTGGCTGGACATTTCATTCAAGGCACGAGAGAAGGAAGAGAGCTCATTAAAGTCAGAGATGCTCTCTGCCTGCTCTAGGCGGTGACTTCACAGGGAGAGGCCAGGAGGCTGACGGCTGTGTCCGAACCTCGTCAAGCTGATTCTGTGCCACGTGGAAAAGCTAGGAACATCATAGGCAATGGCCTTGTATTCGTTTCCTAGGGATGCTGTGACCGCATACTGTGAACAGGGTGGCTTAAAACAACAACTCACTCTCTTGTATTCTGGAGGCCAAAAGTCTGAAATCAAGGAGTCAACAGCCATCCTTTCGGGGAGAATCTGTTCCCTGCCTTTGGTTTACCTTGTGGTGTTGCCAGCATCCCTTAGCATTGCTTGGTTTGTAGACAGGTCCATCACTCACATCTCTGTCTCTCTTGTCACATGACTTCCCCCTTTGTGTGTCCATCATGAGGACACTAGCCTATTGGACTAGGGGCCCACCTATTCTAATGTGACCTCATCTTAACGAATGACATCAGCAGGGACTCTATTTCCAAATAAGCTCACACACTGAAAGGACATGAATTTGGAGAATGGGAGACACTGTTCAATCCAGTACCCACCTGGATGCTGTAGCCAACTAACTGGGAGGGACTCTGTGCTCCCCTCGGCTCCCAGAGGGAATTCTGGGGTCCAGCATTTACTCAGCAGGGGCACACCAGGTTGATTTAGGGGGACAGCGCTGGGATTGGAGTCAGAAAACTTAGATACAAAACCTTATCTTCACCATATGCCAGCTGGGCAAGCTTTGGTTTCCTCCTCTTTCATATGGAAGTGATAATATCCCTTCCTCCCTCATAGGGTTAAAGTTAGGAAAACCCACTTGTTTATATGGAAGCTCCTCACCACCAGCAAGCGCCATGCACGTGGCAAATGGCGCTGTGCTTCCTGCTGTCTGGGAGATGGCTTTTTGTGTCCAGTTCAGAAGTTTGCAAGAGGTACTGGGAGCCAGTTGACAGATACCAAGTCACTCCCAAATACTTCGCCATAGTCCATGTTCCAAGAGACCAGCAGCATTCGGTTCAGCCTGTCTTAGGTGACCAGGAAGAGTGTCTTCCACAAGCCGACGTGCTCAGGCCACGTATTAGAAGGGAGGTAACGTGCACAATGCGACAGGAGACTGAATACAGAGGCCTGGGGTCGGAACAGAATCTTAGTCTATTCAGGCTGCTACGACAAAATACTATACACCGGGGTTTTCGTGGGGGATTATGAACGACAGAAATGTATTTCTCAGCCAGAGGCGGCGGCTCACACCTATAATTCCAGCACTTTGGGCGACTGAGGCGAGAGGATTGCTTGAGGCTGGAGGTTTGAGATCAGCCTGGGCAGTATAGCAAGACCTCGCCTCTACAAAAATATTTGAAAAATTAACCGGAGTGGTGGCGTGTGCCTCTCGTCCCGTCTACTTGGAAGGCTGAGGTAGAAGGATTGCCTGAACCCAGGAGGTCAAGGCTGCAGTGAGTCGCGATTATATCACCGTACTGTAGACTGGACAACAGAGTGAGACCCCAACTCCAAAAAGAAAAAAGAAAAAGAGACAGGAGAAGAAAAGAAAAAAGAAAGAAAGGATGGATGGAGGGAGAGAGGGAGATAGGGAAGGAGGGAAGGAGGAAAAGAAATGTATTTCTCACAACTCTGGAATCTGGGAAGTCTAAGATCAAGGCCCTGGAAGATTCAGTGTCTGGTAAGAGCCCATTTGTAGAAAGCTGTCTTCTTGCTGCATCCTCACAAGGCGGAAGGAGGAAGCTAGCTCCCTGGAGCCTCTTTTATGAGGGCGCTAATTCCATCCTTCTGGATGCACAGGCCTCCTTCACCCAGGGGGACAAGGACTTCTTCCTTTGTTCCTCGCAGCCCCAACACAAGGCTGGACACGAAGAGCCCGCCCAGTCCCCGCGGGCAGACGGTGCCGAGCAGCCCTGGCTCGCTCGGCTTCCCTCTGTTCCGAGCCTCCCACTCTGGCAACAAGCCCGCCACGGACTCCATGTCACCCAGTGCCCCAGCCATGCCTGCTGCAAAGCTTCTGCCTCTCCCCATGCCCTCTGTATTTCCAGGCTGTTCTCCTGCAGGGAGGCAGAGGAATCTCCCTCGACTGGACAGTTGCCCACGGGCGGGGTGACATGTTTGAGAATCAGCTAATCGTGTGGCCGAAAGGAACCACAGAAACTACTTAGATCGGGAGTTCCCAGGCCTGAATGTCTGTCATAAGCTGGGGAGTGGGATAGAAATGCAGATTCCCAGGTGCTCCCCAGGACATTCAGATTCGGCAGATCTGGGATGGGGGCCCGGGAGGCTGGATTTTTAAGAACTGTCCCAAGACATGTGTAGCTGGTTGTCAGAGAATCCAAGTCTGGGATCCACTGATAAACTGCAATCTTCTTATGGTGCAGATGAGTAAAATCAGGTTTATCGAGGCTGTGTAGGTCGTGATTGGACCACTGTACTCTAGCCTGGGCAACAGAGTAGACTCTGACTCAAAAAAAAAAAAAATTATAGGTCCCTAGCGATATAGGCAACTTTCTCTCCTTGGTGCAGAGAGATACAGATGTCCTTCCAAACGAATCTCTCCTTTAGATGCAAACTTCTTTAACAAAAGGGTACCATTGTAGTCCTATGTTGGGGTAGCGTATTTGGGTCTCCAACAATAGCATTTCATAACCTATAGTTTGAAGGCAGGCCACTGGACTAGATATTTTGATTGCTGTTCCATATTTCTCCATCCTTGGGGAGCCACAAAATATTTTAATAGGTAGTAGAAGGAGGTTAGAGAAGAAAATTGTGAAACCCAAACTACATTTGAAATCCTAACTACTTGAACAGGAATACACTGACGTGCTCCTGGACTGAATGAAGTTTATCTGGTGCTTTTGGATGCAGAACGCCATGGAGGAGCTCCAGAGACTCCTGGAAGACAATGCTCTCCACACACCGTGATCCCAAAATCCCACCCGTAAAAGCTCCCTTGCCAGCAAGGCAGGTAGCAAGGGGGGAGAGAGCTGAGGAGTTGGAGGGCACCAGCTCTCGGGACAAGCAAAGCCGCTGTGAAATTGTTGAGATGAAATGTGTGTTCACTTTACTGCTGGTGTTACAATTCAATGAAATGACAGGAAGTCACAGGAAGTTATGGGTTAGATCTCAATAGACAGAGGTTCTTGGGCGACTTTCCAGAGTATGAATAAAGCTGGATCATCCACAAGACACACCTGATTCACAAAGACAGAAAGGTACCCCACCGGAGGGATGTCTTTAGGGACTTTGCCCCCCAGGGAGGTAGAGACCATGAGAGATAGCGAGTTGGATGCAGAATAGATGAAACCACAGGGTAACTGTCATCTCTCTGTGCCTTAGGGAGTCTTTACAGGTACAATTAAGGGATGGGAGATGCACCCTTGGGGGAAGCTCGAAGTGATTATTTAAATGAAGGTTCTTAAGATAGGTTAAAGAAGAGGGTAGTCTAAAAATAAGTAAGCCAGATTATCCTTCATGTTCAATTTATTTAGCCACTGATGGAAAGAAAAAACTCCCACAAAAGAAATGATAATTAGCACTTCAGAATTAGCATTGTGGTCACTGTTGGTATGTACCATATCAGAGGGCACATTTGATGGATGCTGTCTACATTCAGATCAGAGACTTGCTTTTGGCTGGTGTAGGCTGATCTGTGTAACCAGAACCCCATATGCCCCAGGACCTACTGTCATCCAGGTTTATGACATGTTTGTTTTTCACACCAGTGATTTTGTCAGTTGATGAGGAAAAAAAAAAGGTTTTGAGACAAATGTGGCCATCTATTGAAATAACCAAAATATGTTATATATATTTCTTAAAATTATGTCTTCATATCTTTTTGGTGGAATTTTTGTCGGCTTCATAGGCTGCCATAACAAAGCACCACACACAGTGTGACTTAAACAACAGAAATCTGTTCTGTCACACTTCCAGAGGCCAGAAGTCCAAGATCAAGGTATTGCTAGAGATGATTCCTTGAGGGCTGTTTGGTAGACCTGTTTCATGCCCCTCCCCAGCCACTGGTAGTTTGTCGGACATCTTTGACATTCCCTGGCTTATTGAAGTATCACCCAATCTCAGTGTTCATCTTCCCGTGCCTGCCTTTTTCCTGTGTCACTTCATATGATCTTTCTCTTGCCCGTGTCTGTCTCTGTGTCCAAAGTTCTCCTTTTAAGAAGGATACTGGTCATTTTAACCTGATTTCATCTGTAAAGATCCTGTTTCCAAATAAAGTCACATTCTGAGAGGTGATAGAAGGTCATGTGGAAACTGTAGATCCTTCATGAACATCCTTGGGTAGATGACCTCCGGGTTTTATTGACCCATTCCCTCCTTTGGTCATTCATAGGATCCTCCCACTCACTTGCATAGAGTTGTTCGGAAGGCAGAGCACCAGCTAGGAAGGGAAGGCAGAGCTGCAGGAGAGCCTTGCTGGTGTTGTAGTTTTTTTTTTTCCTGTTGTAGGTTCAGGAGAATTAGGGTTCTACACCATGTTCTTCCATATTGTCAAGGGAATTATAGATTTTTGCATATTGCAGCACAGAACCATCCAAAAGCAATAATTATAATTATAGTGCCTTCAAACTTGATTTCCTGGCACTAAATGGACTGTGACTGATGTATTTCTGGGGAACATTGCCCACATCTTACTTGGTGGCGCTCACATACATATAATGATGTTTTGTCCCAATTGGATACAGAAATTGGGTGCAGTGGAGCAAGCACTGGGCAACTCAAAGGTGCCATTATGGCTTTGGAGGGAGAGGTGGCTTGGGAAGAATAAACAGGGGCAGAGACGGAAAAAAGTTCTCTGGGAGATGAACTATCTCGTCCAAGGCTGGTGGAGCTGGCGGGGCAACCTAAAGTAAGTACAAGGGCCTAGAAAGGAGTACAGGGTTCCCTCCCTGCCTAGTGTCTGCTGCAGGCCCCTCTTCTGACTCCTGAATTTCTAGATACAGTTTAGAAAAGCAGCCAAGAGCACAGACCTTAGGATCTGGAAGATCTAAAACTAAAGCCCAGACCAGATGCTTCCTAGCTATGTGACTTTGCGCAAATGTCTCATTTTTCTTCTCTGATGAATGGGGATGCTAAGACCTGTCTCAGAGAACCGGGGTTAAAAATAATAAAAAAGGAAAGATATAAAAATGCATGGTGTGTGAGTGAATAAAATGGCTGCTGTTATTAAGTGCTGCTGAGATGGCGGGGTAGACTGTGCTGGGGAATACATCAAAGCTTGGGAAATACAAGTTGGATACAACTTGTTTGAAATACAACCATCTTTGGCTACTTCAAAGCCTATGGGAAACTGAAAGGTCTCTATCGTACGATTGTGACCTGGTGGAAGGGGCTCTAATGTGAGGTTCTGAAGATGTTTCGAACAACAATAATACAAGCACAACAAATGACATTCATTTAGTACTCCCATTCAAGTCACAAATAAACCTATTGCATTCTTAAAACTAAGGGGGATATTTTAGTCTCAAATCAACTTCCCCCATAAGCATAATTACTCTTCTGTATGTATAGAATTCCAGTGCAAATTAAAGTACAGTTAAAGAAAAAAATATATTCGGTGATACTTGTTAAAGCACAGTAAGAAAGACTTTACCTAGGTAATCATGAAGATACAGTGATCACTGCTATGCGGTCTTGCAGTCAAGGGAGAGATTGGGCTCAATTCTGAATACAGTTTAAGCAAGTGGGGATTTATAGCCTAAAAGCTGGGTGGGGATGAGTGGATGGAAATTGCTAAGAGGAAACAGCAGGGCTGCAGAAAGAGCCTTGCTGGTGTTGTAGTTTATTTTCCTGTTTTAGGTTCAGGAGAACTGGGGTTTTATACTGTGTTCTGCCGTGTTGTCAAGGGAATTATAGATTTGGGCTACATCAGTCTAACCTAATTCTTGTGGAAGACAGAACAGGGTGATCAGATATCACCCAGGAGATGGTGGATGAGAAACTTAATCGGTTATCAAAGATGATCGGATGTCAAGGATGAGGTTCTGCTAAGCTGGCTTAGCAAGGTTCTTTTATTAAAACTAGATTTTTCAAGGAAGTGCCCAGATAGGTCGAAGGTTTGGAAGACTGACTAAAGTCTGGCCAAACAAATAATTTTGTCTCCCTTCATTCTTGTTCAAGGGGAAGACACGTTCTTCTTTCCTTTGAACAATACATGTTCATTTTCTCATTTGATCACCTTTTGTTTACTAAGGACCAGCTGAATTATTTGCTGGGACTTGGTAGCAGAAGAAATCTGGATGGTGTGAGCTACAGGACTTTAATGAGTGGAGTTTAGCTTCTAAGAAAATAAAGATTAATAGCTGTAACAAACTATAAACTCAGTTTCTGAGTCCAGAGGACAGCCAGTCAAACAAATACCTAGATGCCAGACCTCAAGAATCTCCAGTTGGAATGACAACAGGCAGTAGCAACCTGACAGACTTTTTGGTGTACGCTTTGGATGACATGAAGTTGGTCTGTGCATTAGCTGTGGTGGTGATTTCTCTGACGTTCATATCAAATTGTCCAACTTTAACTCGCAGGGCTTCACGACAAAGCAGTTTAATGTTAGCCAGAAGTTTGGGAGAAAAATTGGAAAGGTTAGTTTAGAGAGACATAGTCAGATATTAGAGAAAACTAGAAGAATTCAGAATCCAGTCCAGATCACATGCAGGTAGATAATCAAACCTTAAAGGAAGCAACTAGGGCTAGAATCTAATATTGGGTGTACTGTAGTTTTCTTCTAGAACATTTTTTTTCTCTCTCTCTCTCTCTGTAGTTGTCTTCATTTCTACCAAAGATAATCAAAATAAGCCTAATTTGCTTGCAAAGTAGGTTTAATCTCATTAAACTTGACTGTTCCGTAAGTGCAGAGAAATAGTAACTGACCATATAGGCTCTTTTTGAGTTTACTTGCTGGAACTTTTGATAAGGGATCTCAGATTAAACTTGTAAAAGACTCCCTAGGCTAGGAAACCCAACCCAGAATTTTCTATGTGGATGCATCTGTAACAATTCAATATTTGGTGGAATTCCTCTCGGTTTGAGGTCTCCCAAAATATCCTGAGGTTCCTGGGCTTTCCAGACATTAACATTTCTTATTCACTAATAAGACTGGAAACCCTCAGGCCAGCTTTTCGACATTATTGGATCTATAGAGTCAGTCGATCTTAATGTCTTAAAACTGGTAATATCTCAAAACATGACATTCTTGTCAAAGTTTTGGTAACATAACCAGTTTCGTGTTACAAGGAGAATAGATTCTTGTTGAGTGTGTGCGAATAACTATATAGTTATACGAATAAGAATACTTATAAACAGTCGTCAAATTCTGGAGGAATCAGGTATACATTTTTTTCAATTTTTGACCTCAAAAACAAACTATACCAAACTGTTATAAGCTATAGATAGCCTAAAGGAAAAAAACGTTTTCTTAAATCTGGAAAACAAAACACTTAAAGAACCAGTAATGTTCAAATAAAAGATAAAATAACACATTACCTTTACCAGTTCATTTAGTTCCACGTGATTGATTTTTATTCTACCCAATCCTGAGATAGTAATTTTATTAAGCCACAAGTTTCATTAGAGTTCTGGAAATTCTTATCCAGTCCAATGGTATAATCTTAAAGTTACAAGAAGTCTATATTCTAGAGTGTACTTGCCAGAGTATTTTTATTAATCTCGTGGAAAAGCAACTTTGCACTAATTGCAAACACTTCTGAAGAATTAAAACAAAAAAATAGCTGTCTATAAATGACAAAGACTTTAAATGGCCATGGTTAAAGATCTGACTGGAGTTCGTTGTAATAATAATGCAACTGATAAGGAATTCTTATTATTTTTGTGGCAAACAATATATTAATATATTTATAATCATGACTGATAATGTATCAGATTTCTAGCATGACATGTTTCTCGTATATTAGATTTTCAGGAATTCCATACAATTTCTGGACTATATATTAATAACATAGCCATAAAAACTTAAGCCAGGAATGGTTAAACATATTTTACTTGACAATAATTCCCATAGAATTTAACAATTAAGCCTAATTAGCTTAATATATTTTTTGAAAGATAAGAGACAGATACTTTAAACTACCAAGGGGCTCAACCGGAAATTCCAGAGTTAAGTCAAGGTCAAAAAGACATAATTTAGAATTTGATATTGAAAAGTGTCAAAAATGTCAAAGGGTTTTTAAACACTTAACTGGAAACAATTTTGATTATTTACGTCATCAAAGTGACAAAATATTTTGAAGGCAAATACAGAAAGTTAAATAGTCATGATTAAAAAATACTTAGTACTTTCAATATTGAGACGACTCAGTTTTTTTCAGTAATCAAAGACTTAATAAAAGACAACATCAAGGCCAAGAAATTATCTTGATAAAACACAAAATCGTTGTTTCCTAGGCCAATTACTTCAAGGGAAGAAAATTATTTAAATTATCAGAATAATAAGGAAACTTCATTATTTTAACAGAGAAGACCAAATTCTACTTTTGTATGAATATACTCTTAAAACTAATTTTTAATAAAATCTTATAAATAAATCTATTCAATCTCAGTCAGCTTTGACCCCACAAGAAAAGATTTTCACAACCTTTTTGCCATCTCTTTTTTTTACAACTGATCAAGTAATTGAGCAATTCATTTTTACTATGCATCCTGCTCTTAGGTTGAATTTATATGTGTTATGGCCTTAAACATGCATCAGAGATATCACAAACTTTTATGTTGAGCAAAACCATGCCAAAAAAGTATGATGACAATTCTCAAGATATTTTCCATTTTTATATTACCAGCAATCTTAAATTATATTTTATTTATGAAGATTATTTCAGATCACATAAACTTTTTTTTTTTGAGTTGAAGTCTCACTCTGTCACCCCGTGGCACACTCACAGCCACCGCAGCATAGACTTGCTAGGCTCTGGCAATCCATTCATCTCAGTCTTCCATGTAGCTGGAACTACTGGAATGCACTACCACACCCAACTGATTTTTATTTATTGTAGAGACGAGGTATTTCCAAGTTGCCCGGGCTGGTCTCAAACCTGCAGTCTCAGGCAATCCACTCACCTCGGCCTCCCAAAGTGCTGGGATTACAGGCTGAGCCACCGAGCCTGGCCACATTGTGGCAGAATGTGGCAAATGCTCAAATATACTTCTTGTATGATTGAGTGAATGAGCGCAGAAACACATGAGTAGCTGCTTTGGAATCAGCAGTTGGCCCCATGGCAATCACCTGGGATGACAGAATGTCTCCCACTAACCCTGTGACACAAAGGGGGGTTGGTAGCAGTTAAAGGTATTTCCTTTTGAAAGCCAAGCTGCAAGCTTTGAAGACCCGCCAGGCTGGTTTTGTTTGAAAAGGCCAAATGGCCAGAGACTGATAGTTCTCATGGAAATGCAGAACAGTAACTAATTCACAGACTTATCCAAAACCCCTCTTCTGAAGTTGACTGTTTGCAACCCTGCTTGCAGACCCTGCTGCCTTGCATTTCCTGGAGGCCATTTGTTCTTTGAAAAATCTGATTTTGCTGAGTACGACCTCGTAAGATTCCAAAGAGAATGTATAATCGCTCAACACGACTCCCTCCCTTACCTAAACAAGGGTATAAAATCCCTCTTCTTCCATTCTGCGGGGCTCGACCTGGAAGCATTAGCCCGCTGAGCCAGCCAGCATAATAAAGTGTCACTTCCTATAATAGTCTCGGTGTCACGATCTCTCTGTCTTCCCGCTACAACATAAACTTTTAAAATAACATTTGGGTCAGTTTCTATTTTTCTGAAAGCTAGTTTGGCAATACCATCAGAGGTTTAAAACATTACATATATATAACATGCAAACACATACATACATGCATACACATACAGACAGATGAAACCAGATCTCATGGCTCTTCATTTTTAAAATCTTAGTCATGAAGCAGTAAAACAGAATAATATAAACTCATTGGTTTATCTTTACTTTCGACTTCATTCCAATTGTGTTTCTTATGACAGTGGGACAGGATGAGGTTACTTACTCAATAAGGGCTAAACATTTTTACCAATAGTCCTGGAGAGAGTTTTTAAGATTTTTTTTCCCCCATTTCCAAAAAGTTCTTTTTCACTTCTCTCTCTTCAGCCTTTGATTCTTGGCTTTGAGGGGCTCCTGAGTCCCTTGAGAGGCCGCAGTGTGAGGGTAAGAGGCTTAGAGTTCACGTGACAGAGGGTTTGGAGCCCGGGGTCGAGGGTGGGGGTGGAGAGGAAGGGTCCAACAAAGGTAGGCGGAGTTGACAGAGCACAGAGTCAGCAGTGGTAGCAAAGAAGGGCTTCAGGGGGCAGAGAGGTTCCCATGGGAGAAGCAGGCTCTGATAGAGAGAACACAGGGAATAGCGAGGCCTCACAGAGACCCAGGAAGATACACTTCCCGCCCAGGAGGTATCTTTCTAAAGAAGCCTGAAACGCTAACCCAGTATCAGGGTTACTCATTCCTTAAGAATCAAAATCTTTCCGTACCAGCTTTGATGGACGTGCATCTGGAGCACTGGTTCAGGAGTCTGACTCACTCATGGATCCCCTATCAGTTAGCCAGGAGAGAAGACAGAGGCTTCAGAGATGTGCACTTAGGGTCCTGGGTGAGAGGCCTGGTGGTGCAATCATGAATCAGATCCTACCCTATCTGGCATCGTAATCGTTAAAACTTGTATTCAACGACATTTGTTACAGTGCAGTAAGGGAGACTTTATTCAAGACCATCACAAAAGACATAGGGACCTTTGTAATGAGGTCTTGCAGTGGGGCGTAAGAGAGTGGGCTCAACTCTGAACACAGCACAGGCAAGTGGGGATTTATGGCCAAAAAGCAGGTAGGGGACCAGGGGATGAAAACTTACTAAAATGAAACCTGAGAGGTAAGGGAGACCCTGGCTAAACGGACCTGAAAACATTCTTGCTAGAGACAAGTCAGGGTGATCAGACATCACCTGAGGGATGGTAGGGGATGAGGAACCCAGTGAGAAGTCAGAAATGATCATCAGGAAGGGGCTTCTGGTGAAACTGACTTAGCTGAGCTCTTTTGCTAAGGCTGGATATCATAAGACAGTGCACAGATGGGCCTAGGAGAAGGTCAGGAGCCTGGCTCAATTTGGGCCATGCAAAAAATGTTTGTCAGTACCTGGGCGTGAAGGCTCGAAATTAATCGGCATATTTGTATGTAGAGAGACATGGCCGTATGCTTTGAATGTGCATAGCTAATGTCCTGTCACTGTAAATTAGGATACAAATTGCTTCAGGAATATTGATGTGCCATGATTTCTGGAACTGTCAGAAAACTGGATTGCTTTATGAACGGGACTCTGATGGGAATAGACTTACGTTTGTATTCTCCTCACATCTTTGGAAAAGTGTGAATGAAAGTCTTCTTAGCGATTATGTTTATTATGCACACTTGATTCCCCAGGGTTTGACTCAGAAAGTTTGGAATACTCTCCTTTAAAAATAATGTGCATACTTACGCATGTATGCCCACCCTGACCTGTCAAGCTGCTGATCTCTGAATTTTCACTGTTCGCATATGATTTCCAAAATGTTAAAGACATGCTCCTTTTACCAACATACAATAAACACATACCCATGACTTCTTTTGACTCAGTTGTTGAGGAAATCAAGATGATGATAAAGCTAATTCAAATAACATTGAAGGGCCGGGCTCGGTGGCTCAGCTTGTAATCCCAGCACTTTAGGAGGCCGAGGTGAGTGGATTGCCTGAGTCCGCGGGTTCAAGACCAGCCCAGGCAACTTAGCGAGACCTCGTCTCTACAATAAAATAAAATAAAAATCGCATTGAAGGAGCAGGAATGTTATAGGCCAACAAGAAAAGTTAGAAGCGAAACCAGTTACTGTGCCATAAGACAAAAAAAACCCTGTGGGGTCAGAAATCTGCAAGTTAACATGTAGCTTTGCTGTGGATTGACAAAGTCAAACACATGTATTCCCCCAGAATCAACACTGTCCAGTAGAATTTTCTGTTATGCTAGAAATGTTCTATATCTGTATTGTGTAATATGGTAGTCCCTAGTTACATGAGTCTGTGGGGCACTTGAAATGTGGCCTGGTGTGACTTGGAAGTGGAATTGCAATTATATAAATTTGATTAATTGTTACATTATTTAATTTTTGGATTTAATTAATTATCTTAACTAATTACAATTTAATTTTAAATAGCCACACGTGTCTGGTGCCTATACCACTGGACAACAGAGCATGATAAAATGTCACTGGGTGACATTACTTCTGCTAAGCAATACCCCAATGTGACCTTGAAAAAGCGTGCTGCTCTCTTTTGTGCTTCATTTGCAAGTTTTACTTTTGCTTGTATGAAGTAAAACTTATAGGAGGCCATTGTTTTGACAAAGCTCATGCACTAGGCCTCAACAGAGCAGACTAAGTCAGGAGGCTTCAAGGTCCAAGTCACCAAGTTCAAACTAAGATGGCGTCTGACCTTCTCAGACATCGAGAGGAAAAGATGGCAGCCAATTTCTAAACAGACCTGTTTCTGTCTTCAATCATCATGACCATAAAGTTCCCTCTGCTTTAATTACTACAAAAAAGAGTAGCCTGAGGTCGCTTGATGTCAATAAAGTTATTTCCCTGTTCTTCTGCTTCCCTGTTCCCGCCTCACAGGGGAAGTAACTTTTAAATGACCAGTCTGGGGCCGGGCTTCGTGGCTCAGCCTGTAATCCCACGCTTTCGGAGGCCGAGGTAAGTGGATTGCCTGAGCCCGCGAGTTCGAGACCCGCCTGGGCAACTTGGCAAGACCTCCTCTCTACAACAAATCAAAAAAATTAGCCGGGCGTGGTAGCACGCGCCTGTAGTTCCAGCTCCTTGGAAGGCTGAGGCGGAAGGATTGCTGGAGCCCAGCAGGTCGAGGCTGCGGTGGCCGGGAGCTGCCACTGCACTCCAGTCAGGGTGACAGAGTGAGACGCCAACTCAAAAAAAAAAGAAAAAGAAATGACCAGTCTGCTTTTTATTCCTTGCTTCTGCTTCCTTTGGCCCTGTCTATAAAACTAACCCCACTGCTCAGCTCATTGGAGCGCTTATTCGATTTTATGGAACAAAGTGTTGCCCAATTCTAGAACTGTAATAAAGCCAATTGAGTTTTTTTAAACTGAATGTGTTGTAATTTTGTCCTTTGATGCTTGATATCAACTTTAAGTTTTTTTTTAAAATTTAAATATGTGGGATACAATTCAGAGTTAGGTATACAGATGTTCATTATGCAGTTACCCCTGTTGATGAGGTGTGCCTCCCCCCGGCAGTTTCCCACGACTGCCAATCCTTTCTTACAGTACTGCGATAGTTGTTCAAGGTCCGCTTTTGAGTGAGAACATGTGATACTCGGTTCTTTGTTTCTGTGATAGATCACACAGTATTATAGCCTCTAAGTCCATCCAAGTTGCTGTGAAGTTCATCATTTTGTCTTTCTTTATGGCTGTATAATATCCCATCATGGATACGTACCACATTTTAAAAATCCAGTCCTCTTTTGATGGGCAGCATGGTTGGTTTCATGTTTTTGCTATTGTGCATAATGCTGCAATAAACATGTGTGTGCAGGTATCTTTTCCATGGAGTGATTTGAGTTCCTCCAGGTATATTCTCAGTAGGGGGATTGCAGGGTAGTATGGGAGGTTGATTGCTAGAACTTTTAGGAATCACCAAACTGTTTTCCACAGAGGCTGTACTAGTTTATACTCCCAACAGTGCAGAAGTGTTCCCTTTTCCCTGCATCCTCTCCAGCATCTGTTGTTTTTTGAGTTATTGATGATGGCTATCCTGACTGGAGTTAGATAGTATCTCTGTGTGGTTCTTTTTTTTTTTTTTGAATTGGAGTCTCACTCCATTGCCCAGGCTGGAGCACAGTGGCATACTCAAGGCCACCCCAGGATCAACCTGCTGAGTTCCAGCGATCCTTCAGCCTCAGACTTCCAAGTAGCTGGAACTACAGGCACGTGCTACCATGTTCGGCTAATTTTTTTTCAATTTATTGTAGAGACGAGGTCTCACCAAGTTGCCCGGGCTGGTCTCGAACCTGTGGGCTCAGGCAATCCACTTGCCTCAGCCTCCCAGAGTATTGGGATTACAGGCTGAGCCACAGAGCCCAGTCTCAGTGTGGTTTTAATTTGCATTTCTTTGATGACTAGTGATGCTGAGCGTTTCTTCATGTATCAATTGGCTGCTCATATGTCTTCTTTCAAGAAGTGTCTATTCATATCTTTTGCCCACTTTATAATGGGGCTGTTTGTGTTTTTATTTTTGACACATTTGAGTTCCTTGTAAGCCTAGATGTTAGGCTTTTGTCAGATATACAGTTGGCAAATATTTTTTTCCTAGTCTGTGGGCTGTCTGCCCGCTCTCTCAGTGGTTTCTTTAGCTTTGCAGGAGCTTGTCAGTTTGATGAGGTCCCACTTGTCTATCTTTGATATCATATTTATAGATATAATCATTTTGGTTTGCTTTAAGCCTTAGGAATTTTTTTTCTCCCCAGTCAAATTCATGTGACCAGTACCTGTGGAAATATTTACCTTTTTAACAACTGAATACCCAATTGAGAGCGTGTTTTGCAGGGAGAAATCGAACAGAGAACAGGTTGGACATAGAACAGATTTTCTGAGCAGTGCAATGTATTTCCTATTGTCTCAAAGTTCTTCCCTGGTGTTCACACATCTTTCTTTTCCTCCAGGTAAATAGTAATTTCTTTACAAGGGGCCATTACCACATCAAAGTGGCAATTGACAGCCTGACAAGCAATCTATTGTATTTATATTTTGTTATCTTCAATAGTCTTTGATGTTGAAGAGCTCTCAGTAAGGGCAGTTGAATAAACAAGCTAATTGACTGAACATATTGATCCACATTGGCAGTTCTGTTCTTAATTGCTAGATTTTGATGGACGTTTTTAATGCACCTGTTCTGGGTAGTATATGAAGCTCTCGGTTGTAGATAGATTTGCAGGCGCTTGCAGGCCCTGCCTGAACAGAGAAGCATTAAGCTCAATGACAAGGACAAAAGCATTGAGGTGCCTGATTCTGACTTCGAATGAACAAAGGGAATCATTTCTTGGGAAGAACTAAATGGTTCTGCTTTTATGGCTCATCAAATCTAAGTTCCTAAACTGGAGCATGTCACAGGAAAGTTTGAAGTGTGTAGCTAGGCTTTGTGCCAGTTTTTGCTTCTACATATCTGCATTCCTGGCTGTATGTTGACACTCCTTTTGGGTTGGAATCATTATCTTCCTGTTTCCCTTCTTTGGGTAGAACTAATAAGCCAATGATGGAGCTCCTGCCACGGTCAGGTTCTGTTCAAAGCCCTGGAGATACACTGGTGAGATAACCAGGAGAGATTCCTGTCCTAAGAAAACCTGCATTCATATAAAGGTCCTGAGAGCAACTTTGAACACAAAACTCACATCAACATTCCGAAGGCATTTGTCTTCATACACGTGCATACTCCTTCAGACACTTATCAGCCTGGAGACGGCACGAGAGGATTCTATACAATAAGCTGAAAACTAAACTCTAAACTTTTTCTTCATCTTGCCAAATTCCTAACTAAGGGGCTTAAAGAGATGGATATTTTATTAGCTATAGAATGTGGTTTACTTTCCAACTTGACTCTGGCATAGATCACATAACAGATAAAAAAGCAAAATTAAACCATTTAATCACCCTATAAAGGTGTCCCATGGTGACTCTGGGAAACTTTGAAGACACTTACCTATTTTCTTTGAAATCTGCCACCTATGAAGCTCCATCTACATATCAAGAAACGTGCCACCCTTATCATTCCTTATTCCTCAGGCTGCACATTTCTTCTACTGTTTTTAAAATTCCTTAGATCATTCCTGCTGACTAACCGGAGTCAAGAAATCTTTGGATCCACCTACAGCCTTCAAGCCTCTGCTTGAAGACATTCCGCCTCCCAGATCCAAATCAATGTCAATTTCACATGTACTGATTTACGGTTTCTTAGATCTTCTGCCCTTTTAAAATGTATATAACCAAGCTGCAATTCAACCATAGTGGGCACACGTTCTCAGAACCTAAAGTCACTCACATTTGGTTCAGAATAAACCTTCTTAAATATTTTACAGAGTTTGGCATCTTTAATCAACAAAGCTTTACTAACTAGCCTATATCTACCAATCATTTGCCATCCCACAGAGACCCAAGGTTGCCACCTCCAGAGACCCAAGGTCCTATGTCTTTGTCTCAGCATTTCTCTAAAAAGGTATTATCCTTTGTTGAAGATGCTATCTACGTTCTAAGCCACCTCTTTGATAATTATTCATTCTCTGGATACTCCAGATATGGATATGTGTGTGTGTGTGTGTGTGTGTGTGTGTGTATACAGATATGCCAAAAAGAATGTGTACACATTTAAAGAGATGCTATCTAGGTACTTTTCAAAGCTGAATTGAATGTGTAATTGTAAAAGTCAGACATGACTTGTATCCATCCATCTTCTGTTATCAGCGTATATTGGGTATTACAATTTTGATATTTCCTTTATTAAAATGTTTATACATTTGTTCTTGGCACCATGTGTGTGTGTGTGTGTGTGTGTGTGTGTGTGTGTGTGAAATATACATGTTGCAAAAGAAACCTGAACCTTGGGACCCCAAACTCACTCTGCCAAGGGGAAAGTTGAATTTAAGAACTGAGTCACAGCCGGGCTCGGTGGCTCAGCCTGTAATCCCGTGCTTTGGGAGCCCGAGGTGAGTGGACTGTGTGAGCCCACGGGTTCGAGACCCTCCTGGGCAACTTGGTGAGACCTCATCTCTACTATAAATCAAAAAATTAGCCGGGTGTGGTAGCGCGCACCTGTAGTTCCAGCTACTGGAAGGCTGAGGCGGAAGGATGGCCGGAGCCCAGCAGGTCGAGGCTGCGGTGGCCGGGAGCGGCCACTGCACTCCAGTCTGGGCGACAGAGTGAGACTCCAACTCAAAAAAAAAGAACTGAGTCACATGCAAAAACAAACTGCCTTCCTTTTGTTCCCAGATGGGTGACTGCCACAATGAAGGGTCACGTCACCCCAGATGGCCTCCCTCACATATCACTCCCAAGAAAATTCCTGGTGGGCCCTGATATCTTTCAGGATACATACCCTGCTGTGGACAGGCCCTGAGCAGAGCTCTGCTGGCTTTCCCCCTCTCTGCCCTTCCACGTATTTGTGTTCTCTTATGCGTAATGCAGATTTACCAAGCAGGAGACAAACATAGAATTGGCTATTCCTTTTCTCCACCTCTTTCATAGGTAAAGTGTAAAATCACCAAGTGCAGACCAACAGCCTTCCCAAGATTGTAAGTGAAAGGACATTAATATAGCCAACGAGCGGCCATTTTAACATTGCCTAAATCTCATGTTTTTCTAGCAGTTCATTTAACTTACCCTCTAATCACTGACAAAGGACAGAATCGGTTTCTCAGAGGCAGCTATTGATAGTTGCTTTACGACCCCCTCCCCAGTTGTTTTGTACTAATTAGCTTTTCTATTTCAAGTATTTGCCTCCACCCATAAGACCTAAGTGAACCTAATCAGCCCTTGGTGACCTTCGTGACACAGACTCCATCACCATGGCAGCAATCTTGTAACTAGACCCACCCATCTGACCCATCTGCCTGCTGTCTATCACCTAATGTCAATATCTGCACTCCCCTGCCCCTTCGTGATGACGTGGAGCAGACCACCACCCAATCACCTTAACGATCCGCTCCCACCAGAGGGAAATGTTTAAAAGCATTCAAACTAGAAGCAGCCATTTGCCTTACTAGACTCTGGTGTGGCCATGTGCCCTTTGAGCTATGGCTGTCGCCGTGTTTCCTGGCTTTGGCCCCCTTCTCTACCCTGGAGAGATGAATCTCCTCTCTCTCTCTCTCTCTCTCTCTCTCTCTTAGTTTTTAAATAAACTTTATTTTCTAATCTAACTTCTGTGTAATTCTTTGCATCTTTCATGCGGCACCGGATCACACCCTGGACACCCACATCCCTGGAGGGTCTGACCCAACATTCTGGAGGCCCTGCTGGGAATGTGACCTAACAGTAAGTTTGCCCTGGTTACCAACCTCCTACCTTTTTTTTTTTCCCCCTTCCTTCTGCTCTTGTTCACTCTTTCCCCTTTAAAACTGCACTGTTACAAAGCCCTCTTTGGAAATAGCATGAATCACACATGCTGCTGTGATTTGTGTTTCTTTTCCCTTGAAATGTCTTATAACTTTGGCAAAAATAAAACCTCAAAATGATTGAGACGTCTCAGTCACTTTCTTTTTCAGTTTACAATGTTAATCGACTTCTGTTTGTTTTTCTTTTGCTAATCTGTCAGGGGCCCAGCCAATGAACCTAAGATGGGTAGAAGGAAAAATTATTTCTTCCCCTGTACTGAGAAAACCCTTTCCTGTGGGAGATGGATAGCAATGTTGGAAGTGTTGGAGTGTTGAAAATAATAACCCAGGGTCATGAAACAGTGAAAAAAGCTAAATGCTCATAATTCTTTCGGTCTTGAGGGAGGAAAATGTCCGTTGCAACTGTTGGTTAACTTATACAATAATTTTTAAAAATTTGACACTCCATGTAACCAGTATTCAATCATAAACCAGAACATTATTAACATCCATGATGCCTCCTCATTCTCCCTTCAATCACTCACACTCCTCCCATCTACCCACAGGTAACCACTGTCTTGACTTCTAACATCACAGATTTTCTCTATTTTTGAACTTTCTATGAATAGGATACAAAATGTACTCTTTGGTGCCTGGCTGCTTTTATTAAACATGTTATTTGTAAGGTACGTTCATGATGTGTGTGGTTGAAGTCTATTCACTGTTATTGAGAATATACCAAAATTATTTCACTTCCAAAGGTCTCAGAGGACATTTTCAATTTCAGGTTAATGCAAATAATGCTACTATACACATTCTTGTTTATGTCTTTTGAGGGAACATCAGTATGAAACTATTCTAGGTATATGACTACAACCAAGTATTGCATTTCAAAATGCATTTTAGAAGGTTTCTTTTTGTCTTTTCTCTCTCCCTCTCCACCTTTTGCCACCAGACACTCCCTTGTGCTATGTTAGCTTATCTAATTATGTGCTTTCTTAGAGGTTCCGAGGGCTAATTAATCTTGAAGCAAATCGGACGGCAGTAAGCGTCTCCCCCACCTGCAGATGATCTCAAGGCTGCAGTTCATCCACAGCTCCAAGACGGTGCTGGCCTGTGCTCCAGATGGGGCAGTCACTCACGTCAGTTACCAGGACAGCACCCACGGCCACTTCCACATGCTCGCCATACCTACTTTCCCTTTTGAAGCCCCTGCACGCTGCCCAGAAGTTGAATGGTTTGAGGTGTGAGCCTGGTCACTTCCCCATCTGCCTGCTTTTGAAAATAAAGTCACTTTCCTTTCACATCTCTCATCTCTTGTGTTTGGCTTTGGGCACGCGCCCGATGACATGACTAGGAGTGGAATTGTCGGAAAATAAGTTGCGGACAGTCAGTTCTCATTATTCACGGTAGCTACGCCTCACAGAGTCACCACAACCGCCGGATTAGCAAATACCGAGTGTTTGCTCTTAGGGGAGATTCAGAGTTATGTTCCTGTGAGCCTCGTGTCAAAACGTTTTCATCAACAGATCAATACATAACCTTGTTTTATGCGTGTTTCTGTTTAAAGACATCTTACTTAATACATACTGTTGATTCGTTAGCGTCGAACTCACTGCCAACAGCACTATAACTCATGCCTGAATGAAGTTTCTCTAACATATGCATTTTCTCTGCAAGGCACATCACAGCCTTCCTGTACTTAAGAACACTAGACAGTGCTTCATCACTACGCCCGGGACCATTTTAAACACGAACATTATTAACCAAGAGCAGCAAAAAAGCGAAAAACAATGACACGAAATAGACCATGAAAAAGACACTTGTTGACAGAATGAGAGCTGAAACAAGACGGCAGAATCACCTTGTTTGACCTCCGCTGGGAACACACGTATCAGGTGAACTCAGATTTTTGCTGCTCAGTGCATCTTCGTGAACAACAGGGAAAGTGTCTTTGGTATTGATTTTTAGAGTTACAAATGAATTTTAGTGAGCAGGTGAATGTGCAAATAAGGAAGCTGCAGAGAATGAGGATGAACTATACACTCGGGTTTTGTAGATACTGACAGAGTTTTTTTTTAAAGTGGTTCAAATTTAATTTTTGAGAAGTGAGTGGGTGAAGATAATATATCATTTTAATTTGCATTTTTTAAGCACTAGTCCAATTAACTTTGTATGTGAGAGACCTGGTTGTGCCACATCCCCACTGATACTTGGAAATGTGTTTTTTTTTTTTCCATTTTAGCCATTCTGGTGGGTGTGGTTGTACACCAGTGGTCTGAATGTGCATCTTCTGATAACTAGTGAGGTTGAGCACCTTTGCTCACATTTATTTGCCAAGTGGATGTTCTTTTCTTTTTCTTTTTTTTTTTAAGTTGGCGTCTCACTCTGTTGCCCAGACTGGAGTGCAGTGGCCACTGCAGCCTCGACCCACTGGACTCCTGCGATCCTTCTGCCTCAGCCTTCCAAGTAGCCGGAATTACAGGCACGTACTACCATGCCCGGCTGATTTTTTGATTTATTGTAGAGATGAGGTCTCACCAAGTTGCCCAGGTGGGTTTTGAACCAGCAGGCTCAGGCAATCCACTCACCTCAGCCTCCCAAAGCGCAGGATTACAGGTTGAGCCACCGAGCCCGGCTGTGGATGTTCTTTTCTAGATGTCTCTGAATGCCTCTTTATGTTGCTGCTATTACTCTTTTACCTTTCTGTTTTTTCTAATTGATTTGTAAAAAAGTTAGTTATGTATTCTGGACATGAATCCACGAATCCCTTGAAAGATACATGTATTGTAAATATCTTTTCCCGTTCTGTGACTTGCTTTTTTTCATGGTAACTTTGGGTGAAAATGTGTTTTTAACCTTAATTTTAATTTATGGTAGTTTTCCTATATGCTTAATACATTTTGTTTCCTGTTTAAAAGATCTTTGCATGTTTCAAGTTCATAGAATTATCACCTTATGCTTTCTTCTGAGAAAAGAAAAATAGCTCAGCGCACTCTGAGCTATGTGGGGTATATGAAATTTATCAGGCCCAGAGACAAGAATATGGAACTTCCGTGGCATATCCCCTATGCACTCATGCCTGGGAACCATTGTTTGAAGGCATTATGTTCTTGGCTAGTTGCTTCACCCATTATCTTTATGTTCCTGGAATTTGTGACACAAAAAACAATCAACAGCTTATGTTATTTACGTATAAGTTATTGGTAAACACCTTAGGCACGACCTCTTCTTTTTCCTTAAAAATTCCCTTGTAACTACTGCTAATTAGAGTAATATTTCAGGACAACTTGAATCTATGCTCCTTGGTGGCCACCCTCAAGCTTTGAGATAAATAAACTCTATACTTGATCATATTCTCTGAATCACATTATTAAAGTTTGACACTTCTAAATGCTTTCTTGTTTTGTCTTAGACATCTAAGTCTCTTATGCATCTGGAATTAATTTCTTGACATAGTGTGAGATAGGGATCAAAATCAATTTTATGACCCATGTTGTCAACTTGACTGAAAAGACTATGGTTTCTTTACTTCACTTTGTTGTTAATGAAATAATATTCCACAAAGAATATCCAAGCCACAGTTGGCTTCACTGATGAATGCTTCCAAATGTTTAAGAAAAAAAAATAAATAATAATCTTATGCAAACTCTTCCAAACAGTAGGAAAAAAGGAAACACCTTCTTATTCTTTTTAGGAGGCCAACATTGCTCTGATAGAAGACTCAGCAAGAACATTATAAGAAAGGAAAATATCGGCTTATCTCTCATGAACACAGATGAAAAAACCCTAAGCTAAATAATACCAGGTTGACTTTAGAAATGTATAAATGAAGATAATACATCACCACCCACTGGGTTTTATTCCATGAATGCAACATTTTTTAAAGTCAATCACTAAAATTCACTACATTTACAGAAATAGGAGAAAATTTATATTCTCATTTCAATAGATGCAGAAAAGGCATTTGACAAATTCAACATCCATTTATAGAAAAGCTCTCAACTGAATAGGAACAGAATGGAACTTCTTTATTTGATAAATGCTATCTGCTATAAGCATTAAACTTAGTGGTGAAATAGTGAAAGCTTTCCCCTAAGGGCTCAAAACAAAAATGTATACTTCATTAGACATTTGGGAGAGAATGTTAAAGTCTCTGAATATAAATCTAGATTTATTTAATTCTCCTTTTAGTTCTATAAGTTTTTGCTCCAGTGTTTTAAAGCTTTGTTGTTAGGTACATACACACTCAAGATTGTTATGTTTTCTTATGTTATACCTGTGTTTATTCTTAATATTATTTCTTCTTCTGAAGTCTATTTTTGTCTGATATTACTAGAGGCATCTTAGCTTCTTTTGATTATTATCTATGTGTTAAACCTTTTTCTATTGTTTTATTCTTTTCTTTTCTTTATTTTTTCTTTATTTTTGAGACAGAGTTTCACTCTGTAGCTCAGGCTGGAGTGTAGTGGCACAACCACAGTTCACTGCAGCTTTGACCTCCTGGAGTCAGGTGATTCTTCCATCTCAGCTTCCTGAGTAGTAGTTAGAACTACAGGCATGTGTCACCACACCCCGCTAATCTTTCGATTATTTGTAGAGATGAGGTCTTGCTATGTTGTCCAGACTGGTCTCAAACCCCTGGCCTCAAGTGGTCCTCCCATCTGAGTCTCACAAAGTGCTGGGATTACAGGTATGAGCCACCAAGACTGGCTTCTTTTTAAAAATCACTTTTATAACAACTTTATAGAGATAAAATTCCATACCATAAAATTTACTCATTTAAACTATACAATTCAATGGGTTTTAGTATATTCACAAAGTGTGTACTCATCACCATAATCAATTTTAGAAACTTTTAATCAACACATAAGTAAACCCTGCACCTACAGCAGCAACTCCTCATCTCCCTCATCCTCCCCACTATGCTCCCTATCCTCCACCTTCAGTCTTAGGAAATCACTACTAATCTTTCTATCTCTGTAGAGTTGCCTTTTCTGGACACTTCCTATAAATAAAATACACAATAAGTGATTCTTTGTGACTGGCTTCTTTCACTTACCATAGTGGAATGTTTTCAAGGTTGATCTATATTGTTACATACACTAATTCTTCATTTTTAAAAATGTCTAAAAATAGTTAGGGCAATCAGACAAGAGAAGGAAATCAGAGGTATCCAAACAGGAAAAGTGGAAGTCAAGTTATCCCTCTTTGCTGATGATATGATTCTATACTTTGAAAATCCAAGATTCTGTCAAAAACCTTCCTGCACTGATAAAGGACTTTGGCAAGGTCTCAGGGTACAGAAATCAACATGCAAAAGACAGTCACATTCTTACACACCAACAAGAAACAGGCAGAGAACCAAAGCACAATTCCATTCACAATAGCAACAAAATAAATGAAATACCTCAGCATCTTCCTAACCAGAGAAGTGAAAAACCTTTACAACGAACACTACAAAACACTGCTCAAAGAAATCAAAGATGACACAAATGGAGAAATATTTCATGCTCGTGGATTGGAAGAATCAACATTGTTAAGATGCCCATCCTACCCAAGGCAATCTATAGACTTAATGCAATACCCATTAAATTACCAACATCATTCTTCTTAGAATTGGAAATGACAATATAGAAATTTACATGGAAACATAAACAACCATGAATAGCCAAAACAATCCTCAGCAAAATAAATAAAGTGGGACATATCACACTTCCAGACTTTAAACTTTATTATAAGGCTACAATAATCAAAACAGCGTGGTATTGGTACAAGAACAGGCATATAAACCAATGGAACAGGAGAGATTCCGGAAATGAAACCTCAATTTCTCAACCAATTCATCTTCAACAAAGCCTCCATTAAAAACCACTGGGGAGAGAAGAACTTATTCAATAAATAGTGCTGGGAAAACTGCCAGACCACATGCAGAAGATTAAAACAAGGCCCCTACCTATCACCATACACAAAAATCAACTCTAAATGAATCAAAGTCCTGAACATAAAACCTCAAACTACAAGAACCTTAGAAAATGCAGGAGATGCCCTTATGGAAATTAGAACTGGCAATCAATTCCTGATCAAAACCCCAAAGAAGCCCATGCCATAAGAGATAAGATAGACAAGTGGGACCTCATCAAACTGAAAAGCTTCTGCAAAGCAAAAGAAACCATCAAGAGAGCTGGGAGACTGGGAAAAAATATTTGCCAATTGTATGTTTGACAAAGGCCTATCATCTAGGATCTACAAAGAGCTCAAATGTGCTGAAAAGGAAAACACAAACAGCCCTATTAAAAAGTGGGCATAGCCGGTTGTGGTGGCGTGCATCTGTAGTTCCAGCTACTTGGAAGGCTGAGGTGGAAGGATTGCCTGAGCCCGACAGGTTGAGGCTGTGGTGATCATGAATGTGCCACTGCACTCCAATCTGGGCAACAAGAGTGAGACCCAACTCAAAAAAAAAAAAAAAAAAAAAAGTGGGCAAAATAAATGAATAGGCACTTCTAAAAAGAAGGCATTTGAGCAACCAACAGACACATGAAAAAATGCTCAGCCTCACTTATCATCAAAGAAATGCAAATTAAACCACACTGAGATACCACCTAATTCCATCAATAACTCAAAAAAGCAACAGATGCTGGAGAGGGTGTGGGGAAAAGAGAATGCTTCTACACTGTTGGTGGCAGTGTAAACTACTACAACCTCTGTGGGAAACAGTGTGGCAATTTCTAAAAGACTCAAAAATCAACCTTCCATATGACTCAGCAATTCCCCTTCTGGGAGTATACCTGGAGGAACTCAAACCACTCTATGAAAAGGATACCTGCACAGGCATGTTTATTGCAGCATTATTCGCAATAGCAAAAACATGGAACCAACCGTGCTGCCCATCGAAGCTGGACTGGATAGAAAACATGTGGTACATATACATGATAGAATATTACACAGCCATAAATAAGAACAAACATATGGACTTTGCAGCAACTTGGATGGATTTAGAGTCTATAATACTCAGTGATCTACCACAGAAACAAAGAAATGAGTACCACATGTTCTCACTCATAAGCGGTCCCTGAACAGATTACCGTAATACTACAAGAAAGGGATTGGCGGTAGTGAGAAACTGCCAAGAGGGAAAGGGGGAGACACACTTCATCAATAAGGGTAGCTGATCTCAAACCAGGACAAGTAGGGACCAAAGTGAGGCCCGAACTTTACCTGTGCCAAGACCATTTGTATACCTAATCCTGAATTGTACCCCACATCTTTAAAAAATTTTTTTTATAAGAACACATTCTAAATAATATTTTCTTGTGTGGATATAGTATTCATTAACCAGTGGATGAACATTTGGGGGTATGTAGCTATTATGAATAATGCAGCTATAAACATTTGTGTTTTTCTACAGACATATGTTTTCCTATCTCCTGGGTATACATCTAGAAGAGGAATTCCTAGGACATATGGTGACTATATGTTTAAGTGTTGAGAAACTGCCAGATCATTTTCCAAAGCGGCTACACCATTTTACAGTCCCACCAGCATTGTATGAGGATTTGGATTTCTTCACGTACCCACTAACACTTATCTGATTCTTGGATTCTAGCCATCCTGGGGATGTGAAACAGTATCTCATCATGGTTTTTATCTGCATTTCCCGGATGACTATTGATGTCAAGCATCTTTTCATGTGTTTATTGGTCATTTGCATATGTCCTTTGGAGAAATGATTTTTGAGACTCTTTGCCTATTTTGAAAGTTGGGTTATTCAAATTATTGAGTTGTATAAATTCTTTGTATAGTCTTGATATGAGTACCTGCCAAAGAAAAAACAATGCAAGTCTGGACATTAGCAAGAAATGTCTGTATTAAGGTTGCCATGGAGGGAAGGGAGCTATTGCAATGGGAAAAATTCTTTGACCATGAAATGTGAAAGCATCTCAGGCAGATAGGGATATTTATTTATTTATTTTTTTTTGGAGTCTCACTCCATCACCCAGGCTGGAACGCAGTGGCACGCTCACGGCCACCCCAGTCTGTTGGGCTCCAGCGATCCGTTTGCCTCAGCGTTCTAAGTAGCTGGAACTACAGGTGTGGGCTACCATGCCCGGCTAATTTTTTGATTTATTGTAGAAACAAGATCTTACCATGTTGCCCTGACTGGTCTCGAACCCACAGGCTCAGGTGATCCTCTCGCCCCGGCCTCCCAAAGTGCTGGGGTTACAGACTTGAGCCACCACACCTGGCCAGGGATTTTTTTTTATAGGGAGGGATATGCCAGGGTCAAAGGAACCAGGTGTAGGGAGTGGAACAGGGAGTGGAACAGGCAGGTGGTGTAATTAGATAGTCGAGCACAACTCTCAAGAGGGATATGCTGTGTTCCAATGGTTGTTTAAACTCCAGGATGAGCCAAGATCCAGGCACTTCTGGGGAGGAGAGAAGCCTAACTAAAATTCAGTCCAAGCCGGGCTCGGTGGCTCAGCCTGTAATCCGCCGCTTTGGGAGGCTGAGGTGAGTGGATTGCCTGAGCCCGTGGGTTCGAGACCCGCCTTGGTGAGACCTCATCTCTACAATAAATCAAAAAAAAAAAAAAAATCAGCCGGGCATGGTAGCGCATGCCTGTAATTCAGGCTACTTGGAAGGCTGAGGCGGAAGGATCGCCGGAGCCCAGCAGGTCGAGGCTGTGGTGGCCGGGAGCAGCCGCTGTACTCCAGTCTGGGCGACAGAGTGAGACACCAACTCAAAAAAAAAAAAAAAAATTCAGTCTAGTCAAGTTACCAAGCATTATGTTCAGATTTGTCTGTGTGGGCAAACAGTTCAACTAATCATTTATGAGACAAATAATGGGAACCTTGAGGTTCTGTGTCTGGCTTTGTTATTGGTAGGTAAGGGAGTTATCTTTGAGTCTTACCTAAATCATATGGGAAAGTGTATTTCTTTGCAGTAAGCCATTTCATGGAACACAAAAGGATGGGGATATTTTCTAACCATCACTCTTTGCTCAGGAACACAGGGCTCAGGTCAAAGTCAACATTTTCATTCCTTATTAGATATCAGATTTGCAAAATTTTCTCCCATTCTGTGGGGTTTTTTTCCCCCCACTTAATTGATGGTGTTCTTTGAAAGGGTTTGAACTTGGATAATGTGCGTTTTATCTATTTTTTTCTTTTGTTCCTTGTGCTTTTGCTGACGTATCTAAGAAGCCATTGCTTAATCCATGGTTTATGAAGATTTACATTAGTGTTTTCTTCTAGAATTTTTATAATTTTAGCTCTTACATTTAGGGCTTTGATCTATTTTGAATTAGATTCTGTATATGGTATGAAGTAAGGATATAACTTTATTCTTTTGCGTGTGAGTTTATAGTTGGACCAGTATGATTTGTTGAAAAATCCATTGTTTCCTCCATTGATTTGTCTTAGCACCCTTTTAAAAAATCAATTTGCAGAAGTGTGTAGGTCTATTTTTGGACTCTCAGTTCTATTTCATTGGCCTACATATCCACTGTTATGTCAGTACTATACTTTCTTGATTACTACTGTAGCTTTGTTGTAAGTTTTTAAATCTGGAAGCGTGAGTACTCCAAGTGTGTTCTATGTGGCCCTTGAATTTGTATATAAATCTTAAGATAAGCTTGTCAATTTTTGCAAAAAAGTCAGCTGGAATTCTGATAAAGCTCGCATTGAATCTGTAGATCAGTTTGAGAGTATTGCCATGTTAGCAATATAGTCTTTCAATTCATAAACGAGGGATGTCTTTCTATTTATTTAGATCTTCTTTACTTTCTTTCAGCAATGTTTTGAAGTTTTAAGAGTATAAGTTTTTCATTTCATTTGATAAATCTATTCTAAGGCATTTTATCATTTTTGATCCCACTGTAAATGAAATTGTTTTCTTAATTTGATTTATGATATTTTAATTTCTACTGTATAAAATACAATTGATTTCTGTATATTGATTTTCTTATATCCTGCAGCATTTCTGGAACAATTTATTAGTTCCAATATATTTTTGGAGTATGCTTTAGGATTTTTTTCTATACAAAGATTATGTTATCTGCAAGTATAAATAATTTTATCTTTTCCTTTCCAGTCAGTGTGCCTTTTTATTTTTCTTACTTGTCTAATTAATCTTGATAGAACCTCCAGTGTACTGTGAATTATAATGTAAATAGACATGTCAAGAGTGGACATTCTTACCTAGTTCTTTATCTTATAAAAAAATTTAGTCTTTCACCACCTAGTATGTTGTTAATGCAGATTTTTGTGTTGTTATTGTAGATACTCTTTATTGTATTGAGGAAGTTCCATTCTATTCCTGGTTTGTTGAGGGTTTTTGTTTATTTGCTTTTTTTAAAATAAGGAAAGCATATTGAATTTTATCTAATAATTTTCTGTATCTATTGAGATTATGTGGTTTATGTCCTTTTATCTAAAACATGATGCTTTACATTAACTGATTTTTAAAATGTTAAACCAATTTTTATTTCCTGCATTCTTTAATTTCCACATATTTGTGTATTCTCAGTATTCTCTCAGTTATTAATTTTTAATTACATCCTATTGTGATTAGTAAACATACATGGTACGCTTTAAATTCTTTTAAATGTATTGATGCTTATTTTATGACCACATGTATAGTCTATCCCATAGAATGTTTCAGGTACTCTTGAGAAGAATGTGTATTCTGCTGTCGAATGGAGTGTTTTATAATGTCATCAGATCTAGTGGATATACAGTGTTATTCAAATTTTCTATTCCCTTGTTGATGTTCTGGTAGTCGTTTGATTCATTATTAAAAGTGAAGTATTGGCCAGGCATGGTGGCTCAAGCCTATAATCCCTGCACTTTCGGAGGTTGAGGCGAGAGGATTACTGAGCTCAAGGGTTCAAGACCAGCTTGGGCAACATGGTGAGACCTTGTCTGTACAATAAATAAAAAAAATTGGCCAGGCATGGTAGCACGTGCCGGTAGTTCTGGCTACTTGGAAGGCTGAGATGGAAGGATTGCCTGAGCCCAGCAGGTCAAGGCTGCAGTGGCCAGGGCATGCCACTGCACTCCAGCCTGGGCTACAGAGTGAGACTCCAACTCAAAAAAAAAAGAAGTGAAGTATTGAAGTCTTTAACTATTTTTTTGTTGAATTTCTATTTCTTCCTTCAGTTCTCTCAGTGCTTACTTTATGTGTTTTGTTACTTAGTTGTTAGGTGCATATGTTTATAAATGCTATATCTTTCTTATGGATTCATTCTCTTGTCATCGTAAAGTATCTTTATATGTAATACATTTTTTTGTTGTTTTGAAGTCTATTTTGTCTGATATTAGTATAACCATTCCAGGTTTTTTGTTGTTACTGTTGGCATGCATATTATTTTCCGTTTTTTTCTTTTGAGGTATTTGTATCTTTAATTCTCACATGTCTTATTTATTTTTATTTATATACACTCTAAGAAGCTCTGTCTTTTAGTTGTATTGCTCAATCCATTCACCAACCATTGTTGGTGGTTTAGTTGAATGTATGTCTGCTTTTTGTTTTCTGTCTCATATCTTTTTGCTACTCTAGTCCTCACTTACTGCTATGTTTGCATTAAGTGAATATTTTCTAGTGAAACATTTTACTTTCTCTAATTTTTTACTGTATTTATTATTATTATTATTTTAGTGGTTGCTCTGTGACTTAGGACATATATTTTAACTTGTTAATATCAGCTGAAATTTTATATTAACTTATATTCCAGTGAGGTACAAAAATTTTGCTTTCATATAACTCTAATCTCTCACTTTCTTTACTATTGTTATATCTACATATATGCTGCAAACTCAGCAATTCATTGTTACAATTACCCATTTTAAAATTCAAAGACTACTAAGGAAACTGAGTAAAAGAGATCAAGTATAGCTTTATAGAGTTTGATATATTAGCCTTCTTTATCATTTCTGGTTCTCTTCACTTCTCTTATAGGTCACATTTACCTTTTTGTGCTATCCTCTTACTTCAATGCAAATGTGTCTCCACTCACATCATGTGTGCATTTGTCAAATATATTATAGTTCCATATTTGTAGGTCTAACGGTACAACTGTATCCATATTGTTTTATGTAATTGCTTTGAAATTAATTGAGAGGAGAGGTGAA
This sequence comes from Tarsius wallacei, assembly GCA_963574415.1. Classification (NCBI taxonomy): domain Eukaryota; kingdom Metazoa; phylum Chordata; class Mammalia; order Primates; family Tarsiidae; genus Tarsius; species Tarsius wallacei. The sequence goes on along the minus strand of CAUYQG010276936.1, from coordinate 28,988 downwards.
ATGTTAATTTATACTTTTTTGAAAATTACATAAGTATTCTTAATGGTGCTCTTTTTTTTCTTTTTTCTTCTAACAGATTTAAGATACAGTCTGCAGTCACATGCTTTCAGCCTGGAAAATTTTATTTAGTATTTTTTATATATTGGGACTGCTAGCAACAAATTCTCAGGTGTGTGTGTGTGTGTGTGTGTGTGTGTGTGCATGCACATGCATGTATGTGTTTTCTGTATCTAGGAATGTCTTGATTTCTTCTTCATTTTTGAAGGACTGTTTTACTGAATTCATGGTTGAGTGGTGGTTCTTCTTATTAATATGTCATCCTAGTGCCTTGTGACCTGTATGGTTTCTGATGAGAAATGACGAGCTGTTAATTTTGTTAAGGATAATTTGTCTGTGATGAGTTGCTTCTCTCCTGCTGATTTCTAGATTTTCTCTTTACTTTGTCTTTTGATAGTTTAAGTGCAATATGTTTCAGTGTGGATCTTTTTGTGTATATCTTGTAATTTTTTGAGCTTCTTAGCTGTGTAGATTAATATTTTTAAATCAAATTCGACAAATTTCTTGCCATTATTTCTTTAAATATAATTTCTGCCTCTTTCTCTATCGCCTCTCTTTATGGAACTCCCGTTATGTATATTTAGTACACTTGATGGAGTCCCACATTTTTTTGAAGCTCTGTTTTTATTTATTTATTTTAAATTTCTGTTCCTCAGATTAAATAATCTCGATTGACCCCTCAATTCATCAATTCTTTCTTCTGTTTGTTCAAACTTGCAACTGAGACCCTCTAGAGAAGTTTTTATGTCAGTTATTGTGATTTTCAACTTTAGAATTTGTATTTGACATCTTTCTGTGTTTCTTTTTTTTTTGAGTTGGAGTCTCACTCTGTCACCCAGACTGGAGAGCGGTGGCACGCTCCCAGTCACCACAGCCTCGACCAGCTGGGATCCGGCTCTATGTTTTTTTGCTGATGTTTTTTATTGGGTGATGCATAGTTCTCATATTTTCCTTTTTTTGTATGTATTTTCCTTTGGCTCTTCCAACACATTTTAAATAATTGAGTTAGTTATTTCCTAATAAACTCTTTGTCTGGGCTTCTTCACGGATAGTTTCTATTAATAACATTTTCCCTAGTATGGACCATCCATTTTAATTTCCTTTTATGCCTTGTGACTTCTGTTAAAAATTGAATATTTTTAACGTCACTATATGGCAACTCTGGAAATCAGATTTCTTTTCTCCTTAGGATTGTATTGCTGCTTGTGGTAGTAGTTGTTGTTTGATTACTTAGTGACTTTTCTGAATCTATTTGTAAAGCTTTTATTCTTTGTCTTGCATATTCACTATAGTTTGTCTTCCATTAGCTTAGCAATCAGCTACTCATTGAACAGAGATACGATAGATACCTAGAAGAAAAAAATATTGAGTCTTTTCAAATAGCTGTATGGTTTACAGCTCAGCCTCAGTGTTCACTTCCACCTTGTGCAGAGCCTGAAGGTAAGACATAAATGAAAGCTCAGGGCCTCCTTGGGTCATTTCTGAGCATGTACGCAGCCATGGGCATGTGGATGACCTTCTAGATTTTTAGGGTATGTTGTAGTTTTCAATCCCTTTATTCCCCCAAACTTCTTATTCTTCATCTTTTCTTCCAATCTTTTCACCCAATCAGTATCTATTGCCCTGGGGAATAGCAGCTAATAAATTTGCCTCTAATTGTTTTCAACATGGGTCAGTGCTTCAGCCCTGGGAGAATGACCCATATGGTGAGACAAAGACAATCCCTTTGAAGCCAGTCTTCCAAGGAGCCACTAAACAAGTTGAACAAACAACCACAATTCTTTCTGAATGGGATCTGTTCTACTGTCTCTGGTATTGGTATCTGTGCTTGTGGATTCTTTTCTTCATGGTCATTGACAAATTGAGGACCAGAGGATGACCCGGGAAGTTTTTTTTTTTAACTTTTAAATTTTTTATTTCAAAGAAGTGGGGTACAACTCAGGGTTAGGTATACAAATATTCATTAGGCAGGTACCCTTGTTGATGAGGTATGCCCCCCCTCCCCAAGCAGATTCCCACTACTGCCAATCCCACCTCCCCGCCCCACACCCCTCGGTTTCCCGCTACTGCCAAAGATTTTCTTTTCTTTTTTTTTTTTTTTTTTTGTCGGTGTCCCACTCCATCACCCAGACTGGAGTGCAGTGGCTGCTCCCGGCCACCACAGCCTCGACCTGCTGGGCTCCAGCGAGCCTTCCACCTCAGGCTTCCAAGTAGCTGGAACTACAGGCACAGGCTACCACACCCGGCTAGTTTTTTGATTTATTGTAGAGATGAGGTCTCGCCAAGTTGCCCGGGCGGGTCTCGAATCCGCGGGCTCAGGCAATCCACTCACCTCAGCCTCCCAAGGCACGGGATTACAGTCTGAGCCACCAAGCCCGGCTGTCAAACCTTTTCTTATAGTACTACGATAGTTGTTCAAGGTCCGCTTATGAGTGAGAACATGTGATACTCAGTTCTTTGTTTCTGTGAAAAATCACTCAATATTTTAAGCTCTAAGTCCATCCAGGTTGCTGCGAAGTTCATGATTTTGTTCTTCCTTATGGCTGTGTAATATTCCATCATGTATATGTACCACATTTTTAAAAATCCAGTCCTCTTTTGATGGGCAGCACGGGTGGTTCCATGTTCTTGCTATTGTGAACAATGCTGCGATAAACATATGTGTGCAGGTATCTTTGTTATAGAGTGATTTCAGTTCTTCCGGGTATATTCCCAGTAAGGGGATTGCGGGATCATATGAAAGGTCGATTTTTAGAACTGTTAGGAATCACCACACTGTTTTCCACAGAGGCTATACTAGTTTACACTCTTACCAACAGTGCAGAAGTGTTCCCTTTTCCCCGCACCCTCTCTAGAATCTGTTATTTTTTGTTATTGATGATGGCCATTCTACTGGAGTTAGGTGGTATCTCAATGTAGTTGTTTTTTTTTTTTTTCAGTTGGAGTCTCACTCTGTTGCCCAGACTGGAGTGCAGTGGCCACTCCCGGTCACCGCAGCCTCGACTTGCTGGGCTCCGGGAATCCTTCCACCTCAGCCTTCCAAGGAGCTGAAACTACAGGCTACAGGCTGGAACTGAGGTGAGTGGATTGTCTGAGCCCGCGGGTTCGAGACCCGCCTGGGCAACTTGGTGATACCTCATCTCTTCACCAAGTTGCCCAGGTGGGTCTCGAACCCACGGGCTCAGGCAATCCACTCATCTCAGCCTCCCAAGGTGCAGGATTATAGGCTGAACCACCGAGCCTGGCTTCAGTGTAGTTTTAATTTGCATTTCTTTGATGACTAGTGAGGCTGAGCATGTTTTCATATATCTGTTGGCTGTTTAAGAACTGTCTATTCATATATTTGCCCACTTTGTAATGGGGCTGTTGTTTTTTTTTCTTTTCAGCACGTTTAAGTTCCTTGTAGATCCTAGATGTTAGGCCTTTGTCAGACATACAGTTGGCAAATATTTTTTCTCAGTCTTTGGGCTGTCTCCCTGCTCTCTTGATGGTTTCTTTGGCTTTGCAGAAGCTTGTCAGTTTGATGAGGTCCCACTTGTCTATGTTATCTCTTATGGTAAGGGCACTTGGGGTTTTGATCAGGAATTGGTTGCCATTTCCAATTTCCATAAGGGCGTCTCCTGCATTTTCTAAGGTTCTTAAGGTTTTACGTTTAGGTCTTTGGTCCATTTAGAGTTGATTTTTGTGTATGGGGATAGGTAGGGGTCTTGTTTTAGTCTTCTGCATGTTGGACCAGAGAAGTTAAAGCACCACAAGGCTTGCTGTTCTTACTGAGATTATGGTGTGTGTGTTTTTCTTGATTAAGTATAGCCCCAATTGCTACACGTTTTGGTTAGTTTCTAGAGTTCTAAAAAGTTGATTGCAACAGTATTTGCCAGCTTTTTATTTTCATTGTCTTTTTAGAGTGATGGACTTCAGAGTTTCATATTCTGCTGTTTTCTTTGACATCCCATAACCAAATTTTTATTTCATTAACTTTCTTTATTCTATATTTCCTCTACTTTATTGATATCAGCTATTATCTTTATTATCTGTTTTCTTCTACCATTTTGAATTTGATTTAATTTAATTTTTTATATTGTTTAGATGAAATTTTAGATCTTCGACTTTTCAACCATTCTTCTTTTCTAACATATGTTTTTAAGACTAGGGATTCCTCTGTAAGTAGTATTCCAGAAGCCTTGATTTATTGTATCATTTCTTATCTATCAACTAACAAGATTTTAGGAGAAATAAAAAGAGAACTAATAAGATATTAGATTAGGCTGGGCTTGGTGGCTCAGCCTGTAATCACAAGACTTTGGGAGGCTGAGGCAAGTGGATTGCCTGAGCCCGCGGGTTTGAGATCAGCCAGGGTAAGTTGGCGAGACCTTTTCTCTACAATAACTAAAAAATTAGTTAGGCATGGTAGCACACACCTGTAGTTCTGGCTACTTGGAAGGCTGAGGCAGAAGAACCACAAGAGCCTAGCAGGTTGACACTGGAGTGGCTGTGGCATGCCACTGCACACCAGTATGGGTGATGGAGTGAGACTCCAACTCCAATTCAAAAAAAAAAAGATATTAGATTAATTCTAAATATTACAAGAAAGGAGAAACAAAAAATACAAGTCAATTTTGTGTCAATTTGAAGATAAATAATAAGGTGGCAGATATAAACCAGCTTTATTAGTTATTATATAATATATAAAAGAACTCAATGTGTCAAGTATGTAGAGATTTAGATTGCCAGACTTAAAAAGAACTATATGAGGCTTATAAGAGAGAGCTACTCTGGTGCAAACCTTAACCAAAAAAGCTGCTGTTAACTACACTGACATTATACAAAGTAAACCATAAGAAGTCATTCTGTAATGTTAAATGGGTCAATAGGGAAGATACAAAAAAAAATAATTAGCCGGGCATGGTAGCGCGCGCCTGTAGTGCCAGCTACTTGGAAGGCTGAGGCGGAAGGATCGCCGCAGTGGCCACTCCCGGTCTGAGTGACAGAGTGAGACTCCAACTCAAAAAATAAAAAAAAAATAGGGAAGATATCGCAGTCCGAATGTGCATGTAGCCCAAGCAATGAGATACATAAATCAATAAATGATAGAACTGAAAGAAAGATGAACAGTATGTAACCAATGTGGGAGACTTAAAAAAATTAAATAATTACTAAAATGAGAAGATATAAAAATCAGGAATTATGTCCTGGACAGGACAACCAGTAAAAAACCTAGCTGAAATACAGAAAACACCACACCCAACAACAACAAAAGAATGTCCATTTCTTTTTCAAGTGTAAAGGATCATTCACCAAGATTGACCATATGTTGGCCCATAAACAAGCCTCAACACATTTCGTGGGATTAAAATTATTCAGAGTAGGTTCTCTGACCACTGTGGAATTAATCTAGGGATCAGTAGAAAATCCTCTGCTGCTTAGAAATTAAACAATCCACCGCTAAGTAATCCACGAGTCAAGAGGAAGTCATATTTGCAGTTATAATGTATTTGAACTGAATAATCAACTCTGCCACAAGCAGGCCTCTCCAGCATCTGGCAGCCACAGGCTTTACCTTTGCCCAGAAGCTGGTCTCAAGGAGCCTAATCCAGCATGAAGGGTCATGCATCTTTCTGGTTGTTTCACATTCACCCTTTACCCCAGGTTGACTCTTTAAATAACACCCCAACCCCCTTATTGGAGTCACAACTTTTACATCTTCTATCGAATCAGCATACTACCCTTAGCTCAGTATGCACTCAGTATTCTTTTGTTGACAAACTGGTTCTCCTCCGTAGGTATGTCTTTGCAAAGTGGAAAATACTCTTTAATTGTAATCACGGAGAAAACAGTTTAAAGCTTTAGAAGGCTCTAGTCACCCAAGGAACTAATTGATGTGATTACTCACCTTCTTCCGCCCTTCTAAATTATCACCTCAGAGATATCCAGATACCCTTGACTTCCAAAGGACAGACTTCTTGCAAACGAAAGTTTAATTTCAATTACTATATCCATAGTCCCACTCAACATACCCTCAAGCGGCATACTTAACATAAAAGCCTGTTTAATTGCCAGTAAATAGTAGAATCATCTTTTGAAACAATGTAGCAAACATAATTAATTGAAATAATCTCAATGTGTTTCATGTGGTAATAACCACTTATGTAAGATTAACACCGTAGAAAGAAAAGACCAAGAGAGAGGTAGTGGTATGTGCCTTAAATGGTAGGCTTTGCAGTAAATCTTTCTGTCATTTTCCCCACTGGTCATTTTTTCTTTCTTGGTAATTTTTTCAGCTGAATGAAATATGAAATTATTACCTTATAAATTGTCGGTGGAACTGAATCATTGGCAGTGTACTTATGATCTTAGTGCTTTGAATTAAATACACAAAATGAGAATTTGAAAGTTATAGCATCATACAACACTTAAGAGGAAAATACTTTTCACAAGGACCAGGAAAACTAAAGCTTTATACATTCATTTATTTATCCAACTATTCAATATCCCAATAAATCAGTTATTAACCTGAAGTTCATGATTTTATCTGACTTTACCCCAATGTCATTTGAACCTATAATTTTTGCCTCAGGTAACAATGCAGTGAAGAAAATAACCCGTTAATCTAAAACATCTGCTTTGGACCAGATACTCTTTCTTATGTTTTCTCTTGTATGTCTTTTGGCAAATCTGTGAGACAGGTAGTATCATTTTCATGTCTTGTTTAAACACAGACTTGGAAAAGTGAACAGGTTGCATCACCAGCTAACGTTTGATGGGCATTCCCACCCGGATGTTGGGCTCTGGAGTCTTACTCGCTTCTCTGCCCTACAAAGGCAGCAAGAGTGTTGACCCTGGGCGTTAGGTTGAAGAAGACTCAGAATGAAGAGAATGTTTCGATTGTACCAGGATTTGCTTAATTTGGTACATTGAGGTGACAGATGTGGAGACAACTGCCTTTGCAGGAGAGTTTAAAACTCACAGATCCCAAGAGGGAGGCATGTCACACCACAAAGGGTCATATAGGCAAGCACTGGGCTTGTCAGGAGGCAGAAGGGGAGAGTGGAGAGCAAGGCCCAGAGACTTTGCTGTGGTTCTTACAGGAAGGAACAAGTGAGGCAGGGCAGGCAAATTTGAGCAAGCTTAGGAATGGACTGTATCAATAATTCTGGCAGGCTTTAAGCTTACCAGAGTAGTCTCTAATTGTCTGACACCAGGCTCTGGGTAATTGAGGGCAGGGGAAATACTGGTTTGCTGTGTGGAAGTTACATAAATATGGTGGCTGGGGGTGTGAGATCTGGATCCTATCCCTTCCCTTCTCCTTCCCCCTTCCATATCACTAGGAATTAGCCCCAGGAGGGGCAGTCTCTCCAGGATTAGCATAAAACACAGAAAACATTAAAGATGTCAAAGCAACATAAAACACAGAAAAACTTTTAAAAGACAATATAGAAATAAAATCTATAATTTCTGCTTGTGTTGTGAAGAAATCAGCATCCAAGGAACTTTTTAAGAGGCAACAACAATGGCCTGGAGTTGGAAAACAAACTCTGCTTTGTTTCAGCATCCCTTATGGTTGTCCTGAATGTGGAGGCATCCTCTGTATGCATTTGCATGACAAACAACAAGTGAACTCTAGACACCATGGAGGAAGAATCAGTGACAATCTTAGGTTGGGTTTTCCAGACCCCCAAGACAAGAACTTGAGTATAAGTAGTATACTTGGGAGGTGATCCCAGAAGTGAGAAAGCAGTGAATGTGAAAGAGGGAAGAGAGGAAACCAGTGGAAGATGCACCAAACACTGGGTTATTCCTGTGGGCAAATGAGGTTCAGTCCTGCAGGGAACTCTTAGAAGATTCATGCAGCCTGCCTGAGGATTGTCACCCACTCCAGGATGGGGAGGCCGGCCATTCCATCACCAGCTCCCAGCAACCACTCTTTGAAAGTCTCAGTTAATGCCTCTTCATTTCTGGGCTTTAATTGCATGTAGGTGGGGAAGCTTCCAAGGTCCAGAGGAAGTCACTGGGCAGTGACAAAGAGAAGTGCAGGCATTTGAGGAGACAGCCACTACTACATTTGAGGAGATAGCCACTACTACCACTAAACTCAGTTTGGCTGAGGGCACCTGGGGAGAGGTATCAACCAGGTTTGCTATAGCTACAGAAAAATAAAACAGATGGTCTCTTTTTAAAGAGCATGGATACCTTGGTTTCATTCTCATCCATCTAAGGAGATAGAGCTTATAGAAAACAATAGTTATGACTACTTCTTTTTCTGTCTGGTCTCAGGACCAAAAAAGTATATGCTTCTCCTGAGAATTTGATCTGCGTATAGTTTTGTGTATGCTATGAATTGTATAACTTTTAGTGTTCCCTCGATGTGTCAATTGAAAGAAAAAAGCTTAGAACCAAAATTTATGTCTTACCTCTATCAAGTGTAGAGATCATTTAGAAGTTACTGTTTTATATTCATTTTGAGATCTTTTTATAATCTTACTCTCACTGTTCTTTCTCTTTTTATTCCGAATTTAAATTTATGATTTGTTGCTATATTTTATGTCTTTACAAGATGTCTTGAATCTTGAACAAAATTCTTGTGCTAGTAAGGAATCTCGGTTGCAAGTGTCAGACACCTAACTCAGAGTAGGTTAAACAAGAAAAATGAGAATGTTGACTTACATAACTGGACTGAACAGGAAAGTGTCTTGCTCCAGGCATAATTGGATCCAGGAACTCAAACAATACTGTTAATTTATTCCTCCTTCTCCACTTCCTCTCCTCCTCCTCCTCCTCCTTCTTCCTCTTCTTCTTCTCTCTCCCTTTTCCTCACTCCCTCCCCAGTTCCCTCCCTCTCTTTCTCTTTCCCTCTCTTTCTGTCTTTATTAGTTTTCAATTCTCTCTCTCATCTCTTTCGGCTTTCCTCTGTGTTAACTTCCTCCTCTGGCAGAATCATCACATATAGTGGTGTACAATGACCCCTGGATCCTTTAGGCTCATATCAAACTTACAATTGATGGACCCTGAGCCACAATAAAAACAATAGAAGTCACCTCTTTCCTGGTGGTTCCAGTAAATCTCCTTGATAGGCTCTGATGAGTTTTGCTTAGGTCAACTTTCCACCTCTGTGATGGGGTCTTTAGTACTGGAAACCCTTGAAATGAGGAGGTGAATGAAATGCTTAGATACAAATGAGCTTCCCCAGTCCACTGTCATAAGAAGTACATGGTCTGATAGCTAGGGGGTGGAGGAGAGGGTGGTGTGAAAGATACCTATGTCATACATTGAGTACTTATGTTTGCCAGACTTTGTGCTAAGCATTTTACGTGAAGTATGTCATTTAATCCTCACAAGAACCCTATGGAGCAAAGTCCATAGTGACATGCAAGAATGATGGAGATAGGATACAAGGCATGCAGGTTGCTAATGCGGTAGAGCTGGTTTAGATGGAAGGAGAGAATGTGATGCTGATATAGATATACACTAATGTCTGTCCGTATTGCCACAGCCCCTAGCGAAGGGTATGGCAAGGGTTCAAGCACTTCTGCACATTCCTGAGCACAATACTAAGAGTCCCTTGTCTTCTATGCACTCCCAGTAAGTAGCTTCAGGGAATCCTTGATTTCTCTGCAAACTACACCAAAAGATGTAAATTCCTATTTACTCCCTTTCTTAATAGTCATAGGTTTGAACAATATAGTATCAAGGAAATTATAAGTCTTGTGATTTGTATAACTTTTGCGTCAATGTGAATGGTAAGTCTTGCGATTTGCATAACTTTTGCAATGCATGATGTCTTAGGCCTTGTAAACTTCCTTTCCTGTAAATGTCACTATCTAAATGTAAAATGCAGCGGGTAACTTAAGTTCTATGCCATGCTGTGCTGGTCACATGGCTAATGTATAGGTACCAACAACTCTAGACTAGAAAAGTGGACTGCGAGGCCTGAAAGCGGGGAGGAGGACAGAACCATTTTAGAAAGACCTCAAGTCCGGCTCTGTTCCCTAGATTCGAATTCAGAAACAAACTTCTTTCTACCAGTTCCCTTCCCCTTTGATTTATCGGTATCAAGGGAGAGCAACCAAGTGTTACTCGGACCATAACAATGTTATTCACTCAGAATAGGACCAATGCTATTGGGTTGGTGGGGTGAGAAAGAGAACCAGGTTACTTTTGAACATGGTAAATTTGAAACGCCTTTGAGCATCTAAGACATCTATGCAGAGTCAGGAGTATACAGTTAGATACATGTCTGAGGAGTGAAAGGGAGAGATTTGGGCAACAGAGAGAACTTTGGAGCTATTGAAGTTGCGGGTATATATCACTCTCCTGGACAGAGGAACCAGTGTGAGACAGAAGACAGGCACAGACTTAAACCTTGAGTGTTTTCAACATTTCATGGCCATTTAAAGGAGATATGGAAGGATTTTCCAGAAAAAGAAAGATGGAGAATATTGATTAACAGAAGCCCTTGACTTTCTGAAACAGAAGAGTGTTTCAGAAAGAAGGCAGAGTCTACAGTGTCAAATACTGCTTTGACAAGATGAAAATTGAGAAAGGTCCCTTGGCATGAGGGGCACGGTTACCATAAGAGAACCATTTCACTGATTGATGGAAGGTGAGCTCGATCAGAGAGAGTCAGAAGTACGTGGATGTGTGAGTGTGAATAAATGGACTTAGTAAGTATAAATGGCCGCTTCAAAAGATTTGAAAAAGCAAAATACAGTGGTGCTAAGGAAGATGCGTGGGAATGGGAAGGCGGGGGCATTAACATGTTAGAAATTTATGGAGTCAATTTGAATAGGAAATATCAATATAACTTGTCTTCTATTTTCTTTCCCCAAACACATATACACATATTTTCTAGCTCTGTTCACTGAAAAAGCCTAGGAGCCACGATGACACATAGCAAAAAGCATCCAGCCATCCAGAGCATGGTTGTCGAATACCATTTCCCCCCCCAAAAAGAATCAGGGATTCTTACAGAAAGGAGAATTTTCAGGTCTGAAGTGGAAAATATTCAATAAAAGCCTGGGACATCTTGTGTTTGAAGGCAAGAAAGACTTCAAAGACCAAGGGGTCTTGCAAAAAAAAAAAAAAAAAAAAACCACAGGGGACAAAAGAAGGGGATCTTTTCAGCCAATAATAAAACAATTTAGGGCATTGGAAAGACTGTTAAAAAATAATGGGCTGGCCAGGCTCGGTGGCTCAGCCTGTAATCCTGTGCCTTTGGGAGGCTGAGGTGAGTGGATTGCCTGAGCCTGCGGGTTCAAGACCCACCTGGGCAACTTGGCAAGACCTCATCTCTACAATAAACCAAAAAATCAGCCGGGCGTGGTAGCGTACGCCTGTAGTTCCAGCTACTTGGAAGGCTGAGGCGGAAGGATTGCCGGAGCCCAGCAGGTCGAGGCTGCGGTGGCCGGGAGCGGCCACTGAACTCCAGTCTGGGTGACAGAGTGAGACTCCCACTCAAAAATAATAATAATAATAATAATAATGGGCTAAGAAATCTGCAAAAAGGGAGAAAAGTGAGGAAAGAGGTGATAAATGAGTCAGGATGGAGTGGAGATGGTAGGTAGGGTCGTAGGTCCTGGTGAGACCTTGAGACATGCAGAGTGAGAGGACTCTAATGCGGATGGAAGCAGGACGAGGTTTTGAGCATAAAGGAGGATTGGAGAAGTAGTGAATGGTGGTGTGGGGTGACTTAGCACAATGAGAGCAAGAGCATAAGGGATGACAGTTGGCACGAGAAGCCAAAAAATGTTGGAGAATATAAGGAAAGGGTCTTAGTCTGCTTGAGGTGTCATGGCAATATTACAGAGTTAAACAATAGACATCTTTCTCATCCTTCTGGAGACCAAAAGTCCAAGATCAAGGTGCTGTTAGGGTCAGGTTTTGGTGTGGGCTCTTTCTCTAGTTTGCAGGTGGTCACCTTCTCATGGTGTCTTCATATGGTCTTTCCTTTGTGCATTCATAGAGAGAAAGAGAGATCTCTGGTGTCTCTTCCTCTTCCTATAAGAACACCAGTTCTATTAGACTAAGGCCCTGATGGCCCCATTTAACCTTAATTACTTTCAGATAGAGACACAGTGGGGATTAGGGCTTCAACATATGAATTTTGATAATACAATTCAGTTCATAATAAAATACAAGGGCCTCAAAGTTCAGTGTGTAGGATGGGTCTCTCCATGAGGGATAAAGTCAGGAAGTAGGTTAGGAGGCAAAGACTTAGGTCAGTCTGAGTGAGTTACCAGAACTTCAGAGGTACAGAGAAGTTTAGTAAAATGGTGAGGACTTAGGGAACCAGAAATGTTTACAAGAGGACAGAGGTGACTGACATCTGTAATGGGAATTGAGGACAAGACCAAGCCCACTCAAGTCCTGAGACTCCTAGTGTGCATGTCAGAAGTGCTTCTGGGCTCTGTCATCCATTCTGCTAGAGTGGCATAGGTTAGTAGAACAAGGGTAACCAATTCACATCTTTCTCATAAATATGATTTTGAATCACACCTTTAAAATAACTTGTTAAATTTGGTGTGTTGAGTTTAAGGATGAGACATAGAGATCAAGAATCTCTTCTCATAGGCACCACCCAAGCTTTCCTCTTTCTTAATTGCTATTCTTCCCTGAGTTCTGGTGATGTTTAGAAGTCTGGGCCATGTTTTCTGTAGCAATTATGTGAAATGGCCCCACTGTTTACAAACGCTGGTCCAAACAGAAAGGTGTCAGGAGGCATCTCTTAATTATGCTGCAGTGGGCAAACTTCTGGGAGTTGGAATGGACAATTTGGCCTTCTGGCTTATTTCTTTTCTTTAAATATACAGAATGTACATAAGCAATTTATGTGCCCATGAAGTAATTTCAAGCATTAATTATTTTCATTATTAGCCTCACTCCATTGCAATCACTCATCAAACTAATTTCTTTGAAGTATGCGGATGAAATTTCAAATCGGGTGTTCAAGTCCTTTTAATTGTACTTGAAGTAAGAATTAACTATGGAGTCTGCATTTGGAAGCATAAGGGTCTTCTGTCATACAAGATAAATCAAAACTCAGGCAGCTCTGAGCCTTTTTCAGCAAAGCACTATGGAAAAGAGAATGGGGGAGAAAAAAGACAAATCAACACAATTAAATCTGAAATTGCTGGCTTCCAAAATAAATTCATTCTTCTGAGTCAACATTGTTTTGATCTTTAGATTAGGTTTGTTTTTTCAAACCCATATTTTTCCCAAACTGATTATTTTTGGTATTTTGTACACATTTGTGAATTTCCAACAGAATGTTAATATCCCTGACCTATTTTATGCATCAGTCTGTATTGTGGGAGCAGCCATGTCAGTGTCTTGGATTACAATAAATGGTGATGAAAAGTGTCCCATCTCAGTTTTCAAGGTCTCATTGTTCTCCTAGATTCACAACTGCACTACCAAAATTTAATGGACAGAGCCAACGAGTGAGGCCTTGCCCTATACCTAAGAAACTTATAATCCTGAGGGAATGCTTCAGAGCAATAGTCATACATGACAGACTGTGATATTGCCAGGCCAGGAAGAGAATGAGAAAGACAAGGAGTTAAAGATATTCAAAGGGGAAGATTGGCATCCAGCCTCAGCCAGAGACCTCAGGACAGTATTTACACTGGAGGGACACTTAAGGGTGGGTCTTAAAAGGTGCGTAGTTGTGATCTCAGAGCATGAAGGTCTTCCAGTGCTTGGCTTGGGTTGTGCCAGGTCCCTGTAAGTCTGAGACTAAAGCTTCTGGGTGCTATGAGATTTCTCACTTTCTCCATCCTTAAAGCCTTTTGCCCATCTTGCGAAAGGCTTTTCATTTTCCCAGTTAGTGAGTTGCAGCCTGGGAAGTGATTTGTGGGTCTTATTTCCACTGTCCAGTATGACCACCTCTGTAGATGCATGAGGCCAATCCATAGTATGCCATAATTTAGTAATCAGAAAATGCCAAGTGAATTTGTTATTCTGGGAGCTTTACAAAGAAAATGAAGCCAGTGTTTCATTCACTTTAGCTTAATTACAACTTATGTGGGAGAGAGAGAGTAAAAAATACTAGAAAATTGATGGCTTCCTTGACAGAAACAGGCTCAGTCATGAGCTCAAAAAAGTGTATTTCTCCTTATTTCCATCTAATAAAATGAAAAGTCAAACACAGTGGCCCATTTCCTACCACTGCCCAGCCATGGACTAATGCATGGTGTGCATGTATGTTCCATAATGCTACAATGAAAAGAGATAATGCTGTCTTCCACTGCTGAGATGGCTGTCTTTCCCAGTCCTCCTCCTAACACGTTGGAAGAAGGTGGTATAATAAAAAATATATTTGGTCTTTGTCCCCATTTCCTAGCATAAGTCTCCCCAAATACTTGGAATTTTCTGAGTGATAAGATAATCTTTTGTTATTCATAACAGGTCCCTTTAGATCACATCTGAGTTAATGCTAATGAGGCTAATGCTACTCAGGACATGAGCTGCTTACCAGAGAAGCCAACCATGTGATTAGAACTTTCAGTCTTCCCAACCCTGACCTCCTGGGATGATAGAGTGCCTGGAGATAGAGTTCAATGACCAATGGCCAATAATGCAATCAATCATGTCTATGTAATGAAGCTTCCATAAAACCCCCTAAATGGTGGGGCATGGAGAGCTTCCATGTTGTGAACACCTTGGGGTGTCAGGATGGCAAGTCAGACCACCCACCACACCTTGCCCTATGCACTTCTTCCATTTAGCTGATCTTGAGTTGCATCCTTTATAACCAGACTGTAACTGTACATAGAGCATGTTCCTGATTCCTGTGAGTTGACCTAGAAAATTATCAAACACACTACTTGGAAGGCTGAGGCAGAAGGACTGCCTGAGCCCAGCAGGTCGAGGCTGTGGTGGCTGTGAGAGTGCTACTGCACTCAGTCTGGGTGACAGAGTGAGACTTCAACTCAAAAAAAAAAAAAAAGAAAATTATCTGTTGGGAGCCGGCCGAGGAGGCCCACCTGAGCGTTAGGGATCAGGGAGGGCTGCGGACCCCGAGACCACTAGGATGTGTTCGGGAGCTGATGGTCCATTTCCTCCTCCTTTTGCTATTGAGTACATTCAGCCGAAAGGAACTCTGCTGGCTTAAGCATGAGGCTCTGAAACTACGACAGGCATGGTTAACTTTGGAAACTCACTGCTCCCGTTTCTCACAGACTGCCGTTTTGGCCCTTATACAAGCAGTTCAAACTCGGGTCACATTCGAGAGCCTTAATATAATTGCAGACTTTTTTGTATTAGAATCAAATGTTTAAGTTTAGTGTAGATATATAGAAAATAAGATTTTACAGCAGCCACTTTGTTAAGAGATTGTAATCAGTTGTTCCGAGAAGTGGCCCACTGTGTACTTTGGACTGGGCCACATTCCTGAGAGCCCAGCATATAGTCTGTAGTCGGAGACATTAAATTAAAACCAGTTTTAGCTATAATTAGTGTAAGGTTTTTGGTTTAGTAGAACTAAGTTTAGTAGAATTAAGAATTAAGTAAGTTAAGCTTATACAATGTACTCAGAAGAAATGTGGGATAGGTAGTTTTAATATTAAGAATTGTTTAAGTTTAGTTATCTTAGGTTAGTGATAATTTAGGATACTGCTTTTACGGAATAGAATGCTATGTTAATTTTGAAGAGAGCCCAGTGTGATCTTTGGACTGGGCCACATTCTTTAGGAACCAGTTTAAGCTATATTTGCTAAGAGTTGTCATAACAACCATGCAGTTGGAACCTTAGCATAGTAGCTAGGGTTTGTGCTAATTAGCATAGAATAAGAAAGTTATTAGGATAAGGTATTGCATGCGTAAGGGATTTGAAAGTTATTGATTATTAGAAACATTGTGCCATCAGGGAAAGATTGCTGTGTTACTTTTGAGAAACATTAACCAAGCATGGGGAACAGTAAGACAATTTTGGATTTGTTCTGCCTCATGCCTGAGGAAACACCTGGTGGGTGGGGGGTGCCCCTCATCCACCTGGCTTTGTATTCACGTGAAAATCTTGTGATTTAACCCGTGAAAATTTAGGATAAAAGGAGCATGGAAACCTCCATTAAACGACTTCTGCTCAATCCGTTAAACAGTTGTCCATTTTCTTTCTTTCTCTTTCTTTCTCTTTTTATCTATCCCTCCTACAGAATTGGCTTCTGCACTAGACAGGAGTTCAGTCTCCTTCTTTCTCTTTATCTCTCCAGAATAATCGCCAGACCTCCCAGGGACCCCCTAATCTCTCAGCAGGGGCTGGCCTCCTGCAATTATCAGACTCAAAGATGGTGGTAACGCTGAATTTATAGCCACGAAGGCAGTTGTGTAGATAATCTGGGGACTCAATTCTTGCAACAGACATCTGAAGTAAGGGCAGTCTTATAGGACTCAGACTTCACCTGTGGAGACTCCATCAACTCCAGGTAGTTAGTGTCAGGTTTGAACGGCATTGTAGGACACCCAGTTGGTGTCAGAGAAAAGCAAAAACATCAAGACCATGTATATTAGTAGCAAAGTGAAGGGGACTAACTTAAGAAGGCATTAAACCCATAACTCCACTCCAGATGTTGGTCAGAAATGTCCTTGTTTGGAGGTGACTTTGTTTGTGACAGCTAGGCCAAGATTTGAACACAGTAGCTCTTTTGGTATTCTTGTTTTGAGAGAGAAAGATGAAAACAGATCATGTTCATGGACATCAGTGAATCTTTTTAGTTTACAATCCAGAATTTGGAGATGTAAGAAAGATCACTCAAATAGCCTCATTTTCTTTTTTTTTTCTTTTTGAGTTGGAGTCTCACTCTGTCGCCCAGACGGGAGTACAGTGGCCACTCCCGGCCACCGCAGCCTCGACCCGCTGGGCTCTGGCGATCCTTCTGCCTCAGCCTTCCAAGTAGCTGGAACTACAGGCGCACGCTACCACACCCGGTTAATTTTTTTTTTTTTGATTTATTGTAGAGATGAGGTCTCGCCAAGTTGCCCAGGCGGGTCTCGAGCCTGCAGGCTCAGGCAATCCACTCACCTCAGCCTCCCAAAGTGCGGGATTACAGGCTGAGCTACCAAGCCCGGCTAAATAGCTTCACTTTCAAATAGCCATAGGATCAGTTAGGATATCAAGTGAGTGAAAGTAAAATGAGAGGAGTTGGCTTTACGATCCCCAGAGAAGTCTTGCCAAGAATACAGTTACTCCAAGTGGCACTAGGAATACTCTGGTGTCAAGACAGATGATGACACAGAGTAGGGAGACAGGCTAGGATTTGACTAAATTACCCAATGTCTCTGAGTGCTCTTGCTCTGCTGCTGCTGGAATGTGCATTTGCAATGCTATTAAAGAGCCTCCAAGAAAAAGTTTCTCATTGCTGCCAACATATTTCTTTCTCTCTGTTCACTAAGGAGAGATTTCTATTTCCTTTGTGGGTCAATTCACAAACTTCCAAAACTAATAAGCTCAGAGCAGAACTCTAGCAAGGAACTGTTTACTTTTTGTTCCTAGATCATCCAAGCTGGTTTTATTAACACAGCCCTCATAATTTCTACATCTGCAGAAGCATTGTAAATTAATGCACAGAAAAGATCAGATCCAGCACACAGCTTGCCATGCTCCATAAAAATTTAATGGAAAATAAAATGCACTGTTCAGAAGATCAATACTGTTATTCTCTTTCAGCAAACTGTGAATTATTGTTTTCATAAAATAATAATAATGCCAGTATATTGATATTGAATGGGAACTGGGTCTGTTGTCAAACATAAAGTCATATTTAATCTTTTAATGCCTTCCTACATAAACACCCATGTCTGGAACCTGGTCATCTGTCACTCTCTAAAGACAACGTGAACAAGTGATAATTTTACCGCCATATTATTTGTTATTTCAGCAGAATCACTGCTCCAGATGCCCACAACTTATTTCTGAATGGACAAGAGATAAAGATCTATACTGGCTACCTATGACCCTTGAAGATTCCCTAAAATGCATTTTTCAGAAGCATCTGGTGATTGGGGGTAGCTTGGCATATGGTCTCAATTATCTCTTTCTACCCTAACATCAATGACCCTAGGTTCTTACCCTGAGACAGGGTCATTTCTTGGAAAGAGCATGGCAGCCACTCATTCTGAAGCGGGCCACACTGTCTGGCAGACAGATCACCTCTCTAGGTCCCAAACCTCTGTACAGGAATGTGCTCTTTGCAGACTCATTCTCCATGCTGGCCAAAACTTCCCTTCAGGTCACTTCCGTGGATGCATGTTCAATGTCAGGACTCAGCTCATTGTGCATAAATCGTCTTATCTCATTTGCTCAGTTTGTTTATGTCTCCAGGCTGATGACCAAAAACTCTGACAAGTGTTAGCTGCTGCCTGTCTGAAAACCTGTGATGTTTCAACTGATTGAAACCCTGGTTTTAATGTGAATGATGGCAGCTTAACATGGCCTCTTGCAAACCTTCCTCCATCCCGATGCTAATCCAGCTGCAAATGGACATACCTGAAGCTTCTGGCTCGCAGGTCCATGGGCCCTGAAGGGTTCAACCAAGGTATCAATGGGGCAGAGTTCCTGGCTGCGAGAGACCATACAGGCTATGGTTCCTGTTGGAACATAGGAACCCGGGGCAAGGACTGGGATTTCACAGATTCTCTAAGAGGAGGGAAAGTTTTAACCAACGTATTATCCCAGGAGGCCTGCTGGCTCCTTGGGTCCATGAAGGAATAGGATGCAGGTCAACAGAGGGCAGAGGGGCTGCTGCCCCAGAAACTCCAACTTTGCAGCCCAAAATGGCTGGGAGGAGAGGGACTCTGTCTCTGTGCCTGGTTCTCAAACTGGCACCTTGTCACTTGGTTCCATTTGGAGCAGAGACTGCTGAATCTCACCACTGAAAGTAACCCTGGGCCCAATGATCAACAGAACCATAAGTTGCCAGAGAAAAATAGTAATGCACCCAAAAGGACCTGTACCTAGCATGAGAAGAAACAGAACGCCCCGGATTGGAAGGCTCTGAAGAGCCGAGGTGTTGAGGTGTTCTGGAAAACAATACATTAACAAAATGCAATTCTTTTTTAGGACAATGAATAGATAAACTGAAGGTTAGACTAAGTCACTGTTAAGACCCAAGCTAGGGCCTAGCACAAGAATTGGCAAACTATAGATCGCAGTCCAAATCCAGTCCACAAACTGCTTTTATAAATAAAGTTTTATTGAAACACAGCCATGCCCATCCATGTATTTATTGTCTAAGTGTGCTTGTGCATTATAACATGAGAGCTGATTAGCTGGGATGAACCATATGGCCCACAACACCTACAACGTTTGCTGTCTGGCCAAGTTTGACTTGACTCAAAACTTGACTCAAGTTTGCTGACTCCTGGCCTAGGAGACAAGAGGAATTTTTCAAAACCTAAACAGCCAGGCTCGGTGGCTCACGCCTTGGGAGGCTGAGGTGAGTGGATTGCCTGAGCCCGCGGGTTCGAGACCCGCCTGGGCAACTTGGTGAGACCTCATCTCTACAATAAATCAAGAAACTAGCCGGGTGTGGTAGCGCACGCCTGTAGTTCCAGCTACTTGGAAGGCTGAGCAGAAGGATCGCCGGAGCCCAGCAGGTCAAGGCTGTGGTGGCCGGGAGCGGTCAATGCACTCCAGTCTGGGCGAAAGAGTGTGACTCCAACTCAAAAAAAAAAAAAAACTAGGCTCGGTGGCTCAGCCTGTAATCCCGTGCCTTGGGAGACTGAGGTGAGTGGATTGCTTGAGCCCTCGGGTTCGAGACCACCTGGGCAACATGGTGAGAAGCCTGGGCAACTTGGTGAGACCTCATCTCTACAATAAATTTAAAAAAATAGCCACGTGTGGTAGCACGCGCCTGTAGTTCTAGCTACTTGGAAGGCTGAGGCGGAAGGATCGCCGGAGCCCAGCAGGTCAAGGCTGCGGTGGCCGGGAGTGGCCACTGCACTCCAGTCTAGGTGACCGAGTGAGACTCCAACTCAAAAAAAAAAAAAAAACCAAACAAAAAGCTGAAGTTAAAAATATCGAGGAGAAAAAATGAGTGATATGAATTCAAAGCCCTAATATAAGATTATTAGGAGCTCCAGGAAAAAGAACAAAGAATAGATGAAAGGACAAAAATTAAATAAATCGTAGACATCAGTTTCCCTGTACTAGCCAGAAGGCGAGCTTCACAAGGCAGGGTCTTTTGTTTACAGTTTTGCCTCAAGCACCTGGGACAATGACTGGCACAAAAGAGAGGCTTAGCAAAGATTTGTTTTGCTGAATTTCTTCTGTTCCTCCTCCAGGTATACTCTCCACTTTTGATCACTTTGTTTCTTCCCCAGGAGGCTGTCCTGGAAGACTGAATATATGGCCTTTTTTGCTCTTCTGTTAAATTCTGCCTGTTAATAGCTTCCTGTTAAATTCTGCCAACGGAGGGAGGTGGGAGGTGAGGGGTAGGGAGTGGCAGGACAAGGGAGGGAAACTGAGAGTGTGGCATCTATAATTTCTTGCCTGGCTTTTGCATGTCGGCTGTGTCCCTCCAGAAAGCCCAAAGCTACTGCTAGGGAGCCTTCTCCATGCAGCTCTCTTTAGGGTACAGTGATTGCCCCCACCCCCATCATCTTGTCCCAGGTCTAGGTGGTAACAGCTCTCAGGACTTACCAACTCCACGGCTCCTTACCAACCCGTGTGCATTTCTTACCCTGCTGCTGAAATATCTGTAAAACCTATAATAGCCTGTAATGGCTTGCTTGACATAAGTAACTTCATTTTATTAAAAATCTTCCATCTTCGCTACCAGCTCACCCAAATGCAAGCCCCCTGCGTATGACTGTTGCAACTTTCCTGTACTCACAAGCCCATATCCTTGTTCCACTCCTTTGTTCTCCTGGTGTTTGAAAACTCTTTAACTACAAGTTCCTTGTTCTAATTGTACCCTTGCTTCAGATGTGTGCTAAGTAATTATTCCCTTTTGTTTTTAGTTCCTTGTCCCCTCACCGCCCCCCCTCCCTGCTATGTAGCCTACGTGCGGTTTTTGCCTTTATAAGCCTTTTGCTTGCTTTACTCGGGGTCGAGAGCATTTGGAGACATGAGTCCCCTCTCAACTGCCAGCTATTAAAGGACTCAAAAATTCGACTCTCAGTGTGTGGCGACTCCTTTCTCGCACTCCGGTTATAACACTGCAACTTTGTAGATAGCCCCTTTTTAAAATCTCCCCAATCACCATCCCTTGATGAGATAGACCTATCTTCCTTTCTTTTCTTTTCTTTTCCTTTCATTCCCTCCCTCTTCCTTCCTTCCTTCCCTCTCTTCCCTTCTCTTCCTTTCTCTTCTCTTTCTCTCTCTTTCTTTTTCTCATCCTTTCCTTCCTTCCCTCTTTCTTTCTTTTATTTTGCATCTAGTTTATTCACTTGGTATAATATCTTTAAGGTTTATCTATGGTACTGCATGTGACAGAATTTCCTTCCTTGATAAGATGGAATATTATTCCATTGCATAGGTGAACCACATTTGTTTCTAATTATTTGTGGAATTAGAATAAGAAATGAAATTGCTGGATGTGACTAATTCATTTATGAAATGAATGATTGTGCTAAAGAAAACCTAAGAATATACAATTTCAAAAGTTAAGAAGTTCTAAACGAGATTCATGAAGAATACAAACTTTGTGAAATTCTTGAATTTCGAGGATAAGGGGGAAAAGAACATCATATTTTTTAATTTGTTTTTGTTTTTCATTTTTTTGAGAAAGCAGGATTTATTAAGAGGACAGAAAAGCTCCCACAGTGGGAGTGGACCCAAGAGGGTTGCCACTTGTTTGTTTTTAAATTTAATTTTAATTTTTGTAGAAACAGGGCTTCACTGTGTTGCTTAGGCTGGTCTCAAACTCCTGACCTCAAGTGACCCTCCCACCTCCACTTCCCAAAGTTATGGGATTATAGATATGCGCTACTATGTCTGGGTCATATACTTTTGGTTTTTTTTTTGAGTTGAAGTCTCACTCTTGCCCAGGCTGGAGTGCAGTGGCACACTCACTGCCACTGCAACCTCGACTTGCTGGGCTCAGGCAATCCTTCCACCTCAGTCTTCCAAGTAAGTGGAACTACAGGTGCATTCTATGGTCCACAGACTTTTAATAGGGCAACGCAAGATACTTGATCAAGAGAGATGAGATTTGCCTTCTTGCTCTGATGGACAAGATTGCATCAGACCCAACCTCCCATAGAGAAATAGAACAGCTGAATAAATAAAATAAAATTTATTTCAAGTATTAAGGGATCCAGGACTCGAAGGGCAAAACTAATGACCAGAAGAGACATGTACAGAGAAGGAGCTCAACATTCACTCTCACTTTTCATTGAAACCTTTGACAGTCTGTAAATAGTCACTCAGAGGATGAAAAGCTTAACAGAAAGGAGCAACTCGGAGGCTAGGAAGCTGATGAGATCTTTTGACAGTCTCATAATGCTGTGGAGACAAAAATTAAATTTCAAGGCCTGACAAGGAAAAGCAATAGTGGTAAACATATCAAGTTTTCAGCTAAGAGCTCTGAAGGCTACTTAATGAAACTAAGCATGAACTAGAAATTGACTAGTACTGAAAAAAACTGAATCCCACTTCTGAATGGGCTCAGTCACTAATTGGTTCAGAGTGGACAGCCCTTACTTAGACTGCCTGGAGAAAGCACAAGTTATTCTCTCCAAAGGAAGATGACCTCATTCAGAATCTCAAATTATCACTTAATCTTTTCTTAGGCAATAGTAGACATTCAAATAAAAATGGACAGAGACAGCGTGGAACAGAACCAAATGACCAAGAGCCAAGAGAAAAAAGAGACAATATAAACACTCTTACAGCAAACCAGGACGCTGGGGTTATTGTGCACAGAGTTAAAAAATGAACACGTGATCCAAAATATAAATGGCAAGATGGAGAAGTGCAGAAGAGTATTTGCGATATTCTGTTTGTATGCTGTACACCACTTTAACTGTGTTTTAATTTTGGTCAAATGATTATATTATGATGCCCTCTACCACATCAGTCCCCTTTTTGGCATCAGGGGCAGACAATTTTCCACGGAATGGTTTGGGGTGAGGCAAATGGTTTTGGTATTATTCAAGCGCATTCCATTTATTGCGCACTTTATTTCCATTATTATTACATTGTAATATCTAATGAAATAATTATGTAACTCACCATAATGCAAAACTAGTGGGAGCCCTTAGCTTGTTTTCCTGCAAATAGATAGTCTCATCCGGGATGATGGGAGACAGTGACACCTGAAATGTGTTGCTTATGTTCAATCTACTCTGTAATCTTGTTTTGGTTACTCTCACTGCAGAAAACTCTGCTTCACAAAGGCAAGATGTTAGAAATGGAAGCAGGCTTTCCCTTGCTGATCTGACAGGAGGCAGAACTTAGGCAGTCATGCAGGCAATGGGGAATGGCTGTAAATACAGATGAAAGTTCACTTGCTTGCCAGCTTCTGGTGTTTAACCTGGTTCCTAAAAGGTCATGAACTGGTACCGGTCCATGGTCTGGAGTTGGAGACCCCTGATCTACCACCTACGAGGGGAGACACAGAAAATTCCAGAATTTATTTATAAAAAATTGTGTATTTATTCTTGGATGTTTAAACTCCAGTCACCTTCAAGGTCCTCTTCGTTTGATTCAATACACCTGTTGAGACACTTTTTCTACTGCTTAAACAGTTTTTGAGCTCGTCAATTTTGATGCATTTTCTGCCATTTTTGCCTCACCTCTTCCACATCAGCAAAACGTTTCCCTTTGAGGACTTTTTTCATCTGTGGAAACACAACACAGATAAAGTCACTTGGGGTGAGATTGGGTGAATAGGGAGAGCAGAACATAGGGGTCATACTGTCTTTGGTCAAAGACTGCTGAGCACTCAGCATCGTGTGTGTAGGTTCACTTGTTAATCATCCCTCATGAAATGGGCCAACATGTTGAAAGAATGTCCCCAAAAAATTTACTGAAGCCAAACACAGTCTCTCACAACAATGTTAGCAGGTACACTGATGCTAATGGGTTCCTAGAACACTTACTTAGCCGGACAAGCCTGTATTACAAGGGACTTGCCCTCCAAAAAATGATTCTGGGTTTTTTTGGGTGCCTTCTCATATGATGATTTCTTTTATCATAAAGTCAGCCTGCAAGCGTTCATTTCTCATAGCCAGATCATATGGTGAAATGAACTGTGCTGAGAATGGCTTCATCAGTCCCGTGCAATGCAGCCACTAGCAAACCAAGATTTTTTTTTCACTTTGGCCAGAACCTCTAGGATTATCACATCTTTTCTGTTTAGTTACCTACCTAGTTAAAGTAAGGCATTGCAATTAAACACACATAAAATAATGAAGAAGAGAGGGAAAAAAGAATTAGAAGAATTAAATTGGCATCAGACTTGTCTTCTGCTGCTGTTGAAACTAAAAAAGTGTGGAATACCATTAAAAAAAAAACACTGAGGGGAGAGGGCTACCATCACAGGGGCCAGGCAAACTTCACCTGATGAGAGAAAAAGATCTCCTATGTGCTAGGGCACAGAATCTCCACCCAGGGGAAAACTCAGTAGTGATCAGAATAGACATTTTGACATGGGAAGCTAAGGAGGAGAGAAAACTTTGGTGAGCAATAAATGCATTATATATGTATGTATATATTTATATATATATCATAGACATGTGTATATATATACATTCATATTTAAGCCTAAGCCTTGAAAATGCACACAGAGTTAAATATGAACATAGAATGAAAAAGTGACTAGATATACTTAAAATAACTGTCAAATACAAATTCTTGAGAAGGCATATTTTCCAACTGGAATGGAGCTGTCTCATCAAATCCTCAGAAGTGGGCAAAATAGAGACAGGGAAGGTGAAAATCAATGTGCTCTCAGTTCACAGCTGATTAGGCAGACAGGACAACACATTATTTTGTGGGGGAGACTCATTGGTGCCTCGCTTCCATTCAATAACGAGGAAATACTTGTTCAATGACAACTAGACCAGATGGAAAGACTTCAATGTCAGCTGTTTATTGCATAATAACAGCTTTCAAAGCGTAATTGCTTAAAACAATTGATTCATTCTCATGACGTATTGGAGTTTATTGGGGTCACCTATGTGGGGCCATCTCCTAGGAACTGAGTTAAGGGATAAGCTCAGTTAGGACAGGAGGACTGCTAGGTCTCTGCCTTTTCTCTCACCCTGAAAGAGCATAGCCTGAGTTTCTACGCATGGAAGGCAGATAGTAAATGGCAAGAATGGACATCCCAAAGACTCTTCTGTCCTTGGTTCTAGAATTTGCACAACATCACCTCCCCTGTAGAATCACAAGGCCTGCTTTGACCTAAGAGGATGGAGATGCTGGCTCCATGTCTTTGTTGTACCCCAAAGTCCTGAACCCGAGAGACCACCAGAGAGCCAGGTCCGCTGCAATCACACGAGGGTCTTTATTCAGGCTCGAGTCTGGGCTCACCCTTGAAACCGACGCAGCAGGTTCAGGAACGAGAGCCCCGCCCTAGTACAGCAAGCAGTTTACATACACAGTTACAAGGGAGGGCCTGGGCGTGACCGGTTTTTCCTAGGCTTGAAACATTAGCCAGTCAGAGGAGGGTATGACGGGCGCAGGCTTTGGCTTAAAACATTAGCCAATCAGAGGAGGGCGTGACAGCGGGCTTTGGCTTAATGGGCAGGGCGGATTAGGTTAAGCCATCTGGAATGTTAGGTTCTGGAGGTGCTCATAAAATCTATTTACTTGAGGGGGTCCGAGCCCGTGAAACCATGTTTACCAGAAGCAAAATTAATACAAACTTCCCCACTGGAGAGGCTTTTACACTCACTCTGTGCCAGCAGGGGTTACAGAAGCAGAATAAGCAAGTTAATCCTATGTGGGTCAAACAAAAACTTAGCAGAGTTCTAAATATAAACACTGCAAACAATTTTTCTCAGAGTTTCCATAATTTCTGAACCTCTCAGTCTTGATGTGAAGAGCAGTCATGCCCCATTGCAAATGGGCATGGACACATGGTTAAAGGCCACTGTAAATTGGTGTGAACATGGGGCCATTTTCCATTGCAAATGGGTGTGGATACATGGAGTGAGATTAACGGGGAGCTTTTATTATAACAATCCACTGCAACTTCCAAATAATCAAAAAGGAACGAGAAATCAACAGTACTTTGATCACACCAGAAAGAGAAATAAGAAAAAACACCAAAGCAAAATAAATAACATAAAGAAAGGTACAAGGAACAAAATCAAGTGTCGCATTTTTTTCTGCTGATTGTGACAAAGACAAAACCAAAACAGAAAAGCCCAGTCCAACCTGACCAACATAAGCTATATAAATATAAATAGGAGACAATATTATAAAATAATTCTATGTAAACACAAATACAAATATACAAACAGATTTTTTATTTTAATAATTCTTTATTGCATTTTATTTTAAAATAGTTTGAAAGGGGTTTGTTTCAGCAATACAAAACTGACTGAATATTATAAAATCTATTAGCATGATCCTTTGTATCAGAAAATAAAAAGGAAAACTCATATGGTTGCACAAATGATTCTGAAAAGGCATGTGATAAAATTTAGACACCATTGATAATGAAAACAGTATGTAAAATAGAACTAAATCAATACTACTTAAATATGATAAAAATTGTTTACTGAAACAAAGCAAAAGTATTATTTAAAATGGCAAAACTCTACAGCTGTTTTAATTAAAATGGGTCATGAAGAGATTTCCACTATCATGTTTACATTCAACATCATTTGGTTTTGTAGAAAAGACACTGACATGAGAAAAAGGAATAATCAGTATAAACATTGGGGAAAAAAGAAATAAAACTATCTTTTTTGTTTTGGTTTGGTTTTTTGCTGATATGATGGTATAATCAGAAAAGCCAAGAGAGTCAAGTAAACAAACTACTAGAATTAAGGAAGAGATTTGACAGAGTGGGTGGCCAAAAGAGAGATAGCAAACCCTTAGAGCTTTTCTCTATTTTAGCAATAAGCACCTGGAACAAAGAAACGACAACGAAAAAAATAGGACTCACAAGGAGAAGAGGGAGAGACAGAAAGACTGTGTTCTGTGTTGGTGGGTTGGTTGGGGGATTATTTTGGAAATTAGAAAAACAATCTTCAAGTTCATTTGGAAGAGTCAGTACTAGGAACAGCCAGAAACACTATGGAGAAGAAAAATAATAGCAAGAGGAATCTCCTTTAATTAGATGTCAAAATAGACTGCAAGCCAATGGGTTTGGTGGAGGGACTGAGTAGAAAATCCAGAAACAGGCCGGGCTCGGAGGCTCAGCCTGTAGTCCCAGCACTTTGGAAGGCCGAGACGAGTGGATTGCCTGAGCCTGAGGGTTCGAGACCAGCCTGGGCAACCTGGCGAGACCTCATCTCTACAATAAAATAAAAAATTAGCCGGGCGTGGTAGCACGTGCCTGTAGTTCCAGCTACTCAGAAGGCTGAGGCAGAAGGATCGCTGGAGCCCAGCAGGTCGACGTTGGGGTGGCCGTCAGTGTGTGTGCCACTGTACTCCAGCCTGGGTAAAAGAGTGAGATTTCAACTCAAAAAAAAAAAAAAAAAGGTCTCAGTGTGGGGAAATACAATGGTGTCAGGGCAATGACGCACATTTCTGAAGGAAAATAAAACTGAACTCGTCTATTACACCACATAAAATATGAATTTCAAATGCACTGGAGACAACTGCGATGACACAGACCATATAGAAAAACTAGAATCGCTTAAACAAAGCCCCAAATTCAGAAGCTATTGAATGAAATATACAAAGGCCCTTGAAGCACACTCAGAATTTATTCCTCCAGATCAAACGGTAAACTGAGTTTTTTTCTGGAAGTTTTGAGAAGGTTGAGTTATGACTTATGGAAGAACCATCCCGAGTTGTGGCAAACAGGTGATGGGTTCTTCCACCATGACAATGCATCTGCCCACACTACACTGCGTGTTCAGCAGTGCTTGACCAACTACGTCAAGACCCCCAAGTCCCACCCTCCCCATCCACCAGATCTGGCCCCGCGTCCCTTTTTTGTTGTTGTTTCCCTGGATAAAAAAAGACTCCAAAGGCAAATGTTTTGCCGATGTGAAAGAGGTGAAACAAAAAACATCAGAAGCACTAAAAGGCATCAAGACTGATGAGTTCACAAACTGTTTTGAGCAGTGGAAAAAGCATCTCAATAGGTGCATTGTATCAAATGAAGAGTCCTTTGAAGGTGACTGAAGTTTAAACATGTAAGAATAAATACACATTTTTTAATAAATAAATTCCAGTTCTTTTGGGGGTCCCTCCCTCATATATTTAATTAAATCAAAAAAGTTTCTGATGGCAAGAAATTAAAAATAAAAGCAGATATTTCCAAAATATTTGCAATGCATATAACAGGCAAAGGATTAACAAACGTCATATAAAACTCTCTAAAAAGTCAACAAATAGACAAAATATCCCAACTGAAATGAGCCGTTGAAATGAGGGTGTTGGTAGGCGAGTCATAGAAGAGCAAATCCCAGTGATTAATAAATAGAAAGACACCCGCAACCATTAGCAGACACAGAAAGGCAATTTGAGTTAAAATGAGATATCTCTTTACAGCAGTCAGACCGTACAAAGGAGAAATTCAATAACTACAGTTGGCAAGGCACTCCTAAGAGGATAATGTCTTACATTTCTGGTGGAAATGAAACTTTTACAGCCATTTGGAAAACATTTGACATAATTAATTAAAGTTTAAAAAT
Organism: Tarsius wallacei; assembly: GCA_963574415.1. Classification (NCBI taxonomy): domain Eukaryota; kingdom Metazoa; phylum Chordata; class Mammalia; order Primates; family Tarsiidae; genus Tarsius; species Tarsius wallacei. The sequence goes on along the minus strand of CAUYQG010276936.1, from coordinate 176 downwards.
ATATCCGGGTTTGGTGGCTCAGCCTGTAATCCCGCGCCTTTGGGAGGCTGAGGTGAGTGGATTGCCTGAGCCCGCGGGTTCGAGACCCGCCTGGGCAACTTGGCGAGACCTCATCTCTACAATAAATCAAAAAATCAGCCGGGCTTGGTAGCGCGTGCCTGTAATTCCGGCTACTC